>CM033649.1:7496571-7515664 GCA_019512145.1 Engystomops pustulosus
GAGAGATAATACACAGTGATGCCTCACAGTATATCACAGTAGTAGATAAGTACACACCAGAGATGCCACATACAGGCGCATAAATTGGCATTAAACAAACATGTAGGGATCTAGATTTTTTTATTCTTAAATTAATCTGTGGGAGAATCAGGAACAAAGTATTTCTCCCTGTAGCACACTCCGCAGGAAAATGAAGTATTAATACTGTCCATTCTATTTGGTGCACAAGATTTCAGTCCTCCAGAGCAAGTGAAGCAATTCTATTTAACATTAACTGATTGATAAAGTAAAGACTGCCGCCATTATTCAAGGAGATGGAGTATATCTGGACCCATGGGCCTGACACTGGCGCTGCTGTCATCACTTATGTGAGACACTGAACTGACTAAATGGATACAACCTGCTATAATGTATCGCTATCACTGACTCCTTCAGGGCTCTACTATTGGCCATCATCGGCAGGGCCCAATATCATGACCATTCCAAGGCCCAACTATAATTGTAATTGTCTGATTTGGTTCCTGGAAATCTATACATCACTTATTTCGTCTTTCCTCCACATTAGTGTCTCACTCCCTAGAAATAAATTACTACACATTTGCAATGACTTGTCTACATTTGCATATATGTTGGATTCAAGCCCAGGCATCCGGCTGGTTTTCCTAATGATGTTTAGCAACTTGAAAGAGAGCGATGGCTAACTCCCTCACATTAACAAACAGCCATCATCCGGCACATTCTAACTACAAACGCTTATGGATATTTTTTCCCCCCGATTTTTTTTTTTTTAATAACACTGAATAATATAGTGAACCGAATGCAAGTGTTTTTATATGGAAACACAAAAGCAGTTCTCGGGGATACGCATGAATGCTGAGCGTCACATTACAGTATATTGCTAATACCCTAGTACATCGTGGCATCAAGAGAGCACCAGGGAAATTGGCAGTCATTTTCTAAGGTCTGAGGCGGATTGCCAATTATGAATTAGAGAATTCCACAATATTCGTAGACGGGATGTCAATACAGCTCAGCTGAGGATACATTAATTCAATGCACAATTGCTATGTGTATGCCATCTGGAATAACATGTATCATCCCTCCAGTAAGCAGCACCCTGCCTCGCTTTTGGTCCCATTCGGGGCAGGGGGGGAGGACATGTCACCTAGTTGTTATAGGGTCATACAACCATGTCCATATGCTAAATTTAAAGGGGGTGTTCTGCTATCCATAATTCATTCGTGATAACTCCCCCCCCTCGTAGAATAAGATAATCCACGCCATCCTGCTGCTCGGACCCTTATATAATTACAAACATGTTAAGGGTATCTCTTAAAAGAGTTTCAGTTGAAGGTTCAGTGCCCTATGCACTCCCGCCGTTGTGAAAAAGTACTTGCATGTGGAAAGGTATGGATTTTTTTGCATAACACGATAGCGTCCATCTTTATTTTTGTAATTGCTTGGGTTGTTAGTTAGAATTGACTGGTTCAAAGGGAACTCGTCACCGGGAATTCATTTTAACTGGTGCAGAATTCTGTTAGAGTGTTGTAGTAGATCAGGGGAGGGGCTGTGGAGCATCTCTGTTCAGAACCCTAGGAGCAACGGACGTTAGAGGACACGACCCCCAGTGCATAAAGCTATCATATGTAATAGTAATAATTTTTGACTCTAGGGTTTATTTTTATTTTATTATTTTTGTTTCTAGGGAGGCTTTGCTGGACTATCCATAGAAATTTATTTAATCTAGGCTGTTAGATGGGGTTCCCCCTTCTAAAATTACCTAGTTTTCCAAAATAGGGATCCTTCACACTTCGGACCTGTCTATAGAAATGACTTTCAATATGGGCTTCAAACATGGCCTTTGGAAATAATAGTGCTGTCTCCTGCCACGTCCATTATTTGGGGATAGATCCGTTAGGTGAACATTACACTATGTTTACACCGTGTGTCTACATTAAATGGAATTGTCCCACCCGGAATGTCATTTTTAGCTGGTGATGTCACGTTGATTAAAAAAAGCCTTGTCTGGCGTTACTGATCATTTACAGTATTTATATATGTGCTGCCACGCAGCATGTGGTGAGTTCCGGCGAGGGGGGTAGCGCAGCATGTGGTGTGCCTGTGTCTCCTCATGTATTCTTCCTACCAACCCCCCTCACCTCCCCTGCCTGCTCAATGCAAATGGCAAGAAGTAGAGTAGGAGGGAGGGAGTGGATTGTGTGTGGAACGTTACGGAGACTGAAGACACAGACAACAGACTGCAGCTGGCCCCCCAGGAATACCACATGCTTCTGACAGGGAGCAGCGTGGTAATCTGAAGTATTCTATGAAAATACATGAAATGATTCAGAATGCTGAGAAAGTTTTTTTTTAGACTACATTAGAATAGTTATTGGAAACTGTACCAGCTAAAAAATGACATTCCTGTTGACAGGTTCCATTTAATGAGACAAAAAAGTGAAAAATTCTTATGTTACACAAGAGAGATATATATCCTCAAAAGTAAAAGAGATTGCACGAGACAGAGAACACTTCTTTCTAAAAGCCCATGTTGCTATTGAAAGTCATTCTATGACAGGTCAGAAGGTGATGAGGATCTCCTGTTTGGAGAAGTGTGCACATTTTAGAGTGGGAACCACATTATAACAATCCATAGATTAAATAGATTTTGTTGGATTAGTCCTAGAAAGGTCACCAGTCCCAGGGCAGAACTGCTTAATTATCTGGTACATTATTATTTATAAGCGCCAGAGAAATGTTAAAAATATATAATTTACATAATTGTAGCTTATTCTTTAGAACCGGGGGGGTCGGTCCTCTAACTTGCTTGTGTTCCTGTGATCTGAAAAGAGATGCTCACCAGCCCCTCCCCTCAGACTCTGCTACAAACCTTATCAGGATTTTTTGTTGAAGCACTTGAGCAAAAAGGGAGCAGGTTTTTCAAACAGTCAAATGCAGAGAGCTAAAGCACAGCAGGTAAGGATATCCCCCCCATTGTATTTGGAGAAGCTACCGTCCTGGAAATAACAGTTAAATATTATATGGGGCTACTAACATCTATAGATAAATTATCTATGAGAAAATAGTACCAATTAACAGTCTAACACTACCACCTTGCAATCCATCTTTCGGGAGGTGGTCTACCCATCGTAACCATGTTATAGTTTGGAAGTCCTTAGAGACGACCTTCCTATCTCAGGGTCCTATAGTGGTACACACACTTGCCACTAGGCTGGGGGTGGGGGGGGGGGGGAATGGGTGTGGTTAAAATTCTGCAATGTATCTAACTGAACAAACCACTAATGTGACCAGAATCTTCTCCCATTGATGCAGTTACATGGAAGGAATAAAATGCCAGTGTAATAAATTCCCTCTAATTGAAAAATCGCACTTTTATCTCATCCCATATGTCTTTCACCTTACCAGATAAAAAGAATATAGCTGCCGGAAACCGTCAAGTTTGTTGCGAAAAATGAGAAAGTGGCGATTTGACATTTTTTAGGATACTTTTATAGGATTTAAGGGCTTGTGGTCAGATATTAAGACGAGGAATGAGTTTGCTTGGGTCCAAAAGTTGAAAGATTATTGTGACAGTGCATACACCCCCACCCTAGTGGGGGGTCATTACTAAAGACGAAATCGCTATTGTTTCACGTCGCGTTTTCCTATCAATCCTATACTAAGGATTGTGGGTTATGAAAACCCTATGGAGTTTTTGATGCCCCAGTGGCTTCAAGATCAGGCACTGGCCTACTAAGCAAGAGTTGTGGTAAGTTCCCATCTGGCAGTGCATTTATGCAGTAGTCTTTCACCTATAGGCTTATGGATCAGGCACTTGGGCCGGCCTAAGTACAGGAATTGTGGATACAAGTATATTGAGTGCTTGAGCCCAGTGGTTTCTGGACAAGGCACGGCCTCTTAAGCCAGGGAATTGTGCGTCCAAGTCCAATCTGGAGTGCTGATGCCCAGTGGTTTCATGGGACCAGAGCACTGGCCTCTAAGCCAGGGATGTGTGGTTGGCAATTCCACGATCCTGTCGACTCGGGCTTCATGCCATATACTGCTCCTCTAGGCTCATGATCAGGCAGCTGGCCTTCTAAGTCAGGATTGTGGATCCAAGTCCCATCTGGAGTTGTTTTTGATGCAATATTCTGTCACTTTGGACTCATGGATCAGGAATGGCTCTTAAGCAGATAGTTGGGATCCAAAGTCCCATCTGGAGTGCTTAAAGCGCAATATTCGTCCCCTGACTCAAGGATGGGTGGTACTCTCTCCTTAACGAAGGAGATTGGGATTCCATCCTATCTGGAGTGCTTGATGCAAATATTCTGCCCTCTGGACATTATGGAATTGGGTGTCATCTCCTAAGTCACGGGATTGGGGTTAAGTCCCATCTGGAGTTTTATGCACTATTCGGTCCCTTTGGACTCATGGGATAAGGCACGGCCCATCCTGAGCTAGGGATTGTGGATCCAAAGACCCATCGGGGAGTGCTTGAATCAATATTCAGGTCACTCATGGATCTCGGAATAGGGTGATTCTCTCTAACGCCCAGGGATTGTGGGTCAGGTCACATCTGGAGTGTTTTGTTAAGAATAACTAGTGATGAGCAGTTTTTTCCGCCGAGGTTGTCACACGAATCATGTGAACATGGGAACAAAGGTGGTTTGGGTACTGAACCACCAAACACCTTAAACCCTTTGGTGACAAGGACCACGGCATCGCACGAAGGAAAAGGGGAATTCATTCAGGGAACATTGATATGTGGTCCACTCATAAGGAACGATCAACAATCAGTGTAGTTGGCAGGAATTATAATTGATTGCCTATCTAAACAGTGAAAGGCACCTGGTAGTTAACAGATTCACAACACTATGAGGCAGCCCCCGAAGCCTCTCTGTTTTGATGGCCTCCGCTAACAGAAGATTGGTGGCAATGGATTAGTCATATATTGTATTCCTGGCTGCCCCCCCACCCCAGCCTTAAGAAAATTTAAATTAATCTATTATTCCATTTTTTTTTTTACTTTAGTATTTATTTCAGAATTGGAGATGATTTACCCCTTTCACTCCACTTTTTTTTAAAAATTCCTTTCAGATTATACTTTTTCCATAGGCAGTTAGTTATCAATATTTCACTGCCACAAGATCCAGTTTGGCTCCCGGGCTGACACTTGTGATTACTTACCCTGCTATTCACTTACCTGCGGCGATGTCGCAACACGGGGTTGCGATTATGAATCCCTGCGAAAAAAAAAACAAATGTATAAAATGAAGCAGCCAAATTACCCCAAATAAACTTCCCATAAACGATGTATTACTCGGCAACAATGGAGCTATCATCTCTGTGATAGCAACATTAGAAGTGAACAAATTAGCGCTTTGAATCATCTGATATAAGATATTATTGGTTTAATTAAACAATCTGGTCTTCTCGTGGTGTGGGTCATTCTAAAAAAAAATGTAAAAAAATAAAATTAAACAATAATTAAGCGACAAGAGAATAAGACACTTGTGTTCCAAGTTGACGCAGTTAAGTTTATAAGGCCGGTCCACCGAGACGGCTGTGTAGTTTATTAAACTAATGAGGCAGCAGATGTGATAAAATATTTTATGTGCGTTCTTAAAGGCCTAAATGCTTGACCACTTTTAAAGTCATGAGATGCAGTCAATTGAGGGGCCCTTGTTATCAGTGACTATATGATAACGAGGAGACGAGCACCACACGGCCCTGATTGTGACACCCTTAGCGTTAGTTCCCCAGTGCACTGGTTAAGTTTGTTGTGCAGGCCGGCCCTTTGTTTTTTTTCGTAAGACATATAAGTACGGCAGCGTACAGTGTGCGCAGTGTCGGACACGCAAAACAAGTGTATAACGGAGTGTGGATGCTCCGAGTCTTTCAGTTGGGAGGGAAATCTTGCTAAAAGACTCAAACAATGTATTCTGGAGCCTGGACTATTGATAAAGGAAAATATACCCTTTGTGTTTTCTTGCATTGTGAATGAAACATACCGTGAGAAATGTGATGTAGACAACACGAGCAGAAAAATATCTTGTTTACTCCCTGATTTGATGTTTTTGATAAAAAAACAACTATTATAAATTAGGACCTTGTGAAAGCTGGGTGCAGGCAGGTTTCTGTGCATACGAAGAGCTGTCTGAAACTGTCCAGACAGACTATCAATCTGTGAAATCATTCCCAGTCTATGAAAAATCAGCACACTTTCATTCTCAGTTCCATATGTTCTTTCACTTTACCAGTAAACAGAGATAAGCGCCGGAAAACCTTCACTTCTTGCAGAAACATAGGAAAGTGCGATTGACGTTGGCGAGTTGACATTGTTCTTCGGATACTTTTTAGAATTTGGGGGCTCTGTGGTTCAGTATTAAGAAGAATGGACTTAGTTGCTTGGCCCCAAAAGTTGAAGATATTTATATCGTGAGAATGCTTGTACGCAACCACCTGATGCAGGAAAAATATTTTGTTTAAATTCCCTGATTGAGTGGTGTTGATAAAAAAAAGTCTGGGTGAAGACTGTGCTTCCATGCAAGGCTGACTGTCCAGACAGGACGAATCAACCTGAGCTGGAATATGACTCATACAGCAGTTGCTGCTGCAGCGATTGATTACTTGACATCAGGTACCAACACAGTGATGACATATTACAGCTTTATGCTGGGCAGGACACAGGCTGTAGCGTGCACGATTAGGGTAAGAGGAGAAGCGCCCGTAAGCCACACAGGATCGACAGAGAACCTCATTAGCATCATTTTTAATTGCTTTATCAGCACCAACGTGATTAAACAAGATATTAAAACAAGATGTTCTAGCTCAAGCATTGTGTTGAGCTACAGCATTATCAAGGTATGGTTTTGTTTCACAATGAATAAAGAGAATGGTTAGTGTTGGAAGTTTCAACTCTGGAGAATGCCGAATGTTAATGTAGCTCGTAAATTGTAAAATGGGATTGGGATGATACAAGACGCAAGAAAAATCTGGAGGTATTCTCATCTGGCCATTACATTTAATTGCATTCATCGCTATATACATACAAAAAATCTACATTGCGTTGAAGATAATTTCCAAAAAAGTAAGTCATATGGTCCTTAGAAATGGGAAACGTGTCCTGTGGATAGACCACCTCTTGCAATAAGAAAACAAATTAGTTGTTGGATATGAAATGGCTGGGAGTTACTGCGCTCTACAACCAGTCCGTAGTAATGAACGTGAGTAGAGGGTGGTCGTCATGCTAATGGGCATGGCCTATCACTGCTGGAAGAGCTATGGGGGTGGCGTATCAAGGAGGACTATACGCTCGCCGACGTTCTCAGATCCTGCTATCTGTGGGTAGAGAGAACCCCACTGTGGATAGGACCCTAAACTTGTCTTCATGGGAAAACCCCTTTAACTTGCATACATTCTTTACTCATTGTCAGATTCTTATATTTTTTAAATGGTACCATTGAATGTAGAACACAAAACAGCGTGACGTTAAGGAAGATTATGCCAGTATACGCAACTATAGTAAAATAGAAATGGATTTGGCGGTAGGAAATTTTACAAATAATTTTCCAGGATGGTAAAGAAAACATTGGCCTCTTCACTTACCTTGTAAAGGCAGTCCCCTAACAGCAAGTTTGACTTTCAGAAGCCCTAATGATGTCGGGAAAAATTAAAGCCAAACCAGTTAATAAAACTATTCCGAAGGAACAAGTTCCAACCGCTAGACCCTGTTGCTTCGATTGTTTATGCCAACTCGTCATTACAGCATAGTTTAGCTGAGTGTGGAACTCTTGACTAGGGTCGCGGAAAGCTAAGAGTCTACTAACGAGACTTCCATAGCTCATTTGGAGCTAGGCATTCTATAAAACTTGTAGGTCAGTGGCAAACTATGATTCTTGAGTGTCACAGCAGCCACCGAATTGTCTTTACTGAATTCTTTGTTTGGATCAGCTTGGAATTTTTGGATGAAATTGAGAAAGAAAGCAGAATGAGATAGAAATAAATATTATTAAATAATCGAAAACTCTAAACTAAAAAGGTAAACGAACATAAGAATCTCAACTGTTCTTCTTAACAAATGAGCTATATGCAAAAACGAAGATTTAAGATGTAGGTCTTTGCTGGTTAAACATCCCTTTAAGATGATGACTTCTCCTCCTACTATCGGTAGCCACTTGTTGTATTAGTTGGCCATAAGATGTTTTCTTTTTTTTTTTTTCTGGATGGATCTTGGATTCTCGTTGCTTAGAACGGAAAGCAATTCCAATATTCACATAATATTTGCAGATATTGGGACGAATAATGGAGGGGATTGTATAATAAAGAGGGGCCTCTTTAACCTATATAATGAAAGGAACTTAATTTTCTCTTCAGACGGATTCAAAACTTTATTAGTTTACAGTGACCTACAAAACCCATGGACTTAGTCGATAGAGCAGGGGGCCGCGTTGACATAATTGCGAGCATTTGTTACAAAGTTTTTTTTACATCCAACAGCTGGAAAAGTACAATTGCAGCGCCAACTTCCAGTAGTACAGAACAGAGCAAAGTATATGTTAGACTAGATGTGAGACGGGAAGCTTTGCTATTCACAGCTGTCAAATACCCAAGATAAATTTGCCGCCTGGCAGACGATGGTTTTGCATACGGTTCGATAAACGAATCAACAGTCTTGCCAGTTCACTCCACTTGGAGTGACCACACAAGCCATAAAACCTACAACCTTGCTGTGTAGGGTATTTTGCTAGGAAAGTTTGCATTCTCATGATGTGAATATTTGATCTTAAAATCATTTATAGTAAACCTAATTTTTATTTTTTAAAGGGAACCTGTCACCAACATTTCACAATTACAGCATAGTGACAGTTCCAAAGAGCCATATTAACTAAAGGCACCCTCTATTAGCTAGACATAATTTTTTCACATCTCATAAACACTTTATCTTATATTATCTTACAGGTATTATCTTATCTTACCTGATATCGGAGGAGGACTTGTCTGCTGGGCGGTCACCTCCCATCTTTTCTCCTCACAGTTCCATGCCTTTCTCACCATGTCATTTGACCAGGTGATGTTAATTGAGGTTCTTACAGTAAAAAAGTGCAACGTCTACACCATGCATGTATTGATACACATGAACATCGCAGAAATTCTCCATAGACTTCTACTCCTCCTCTTCCTCCATGAACTTTAGTCGTTCCCCACTCTATTGACTTGACTCCTCCCCATCCAATGAACTTCAGTCCTCACCATCCTCCAGGACTTCTATCCTCCCCAGGTCAAGGACATGCTGTTATTTATGTGATCAGATTAATTACATAAGATAGATCTGGCAATGTAACGGACCAATAAATTACAATCAGCTGGTCACATGGACATGAAGTACCCCAATAGTGTAACAGGGCTCTCTCTCAATGTCAGCACGGACAGAAGCATGTCATAGCGAAAGCTTGACATGAAGAGAACACCGTCAAGTTGTTAAGTCACCTATGGTAAAACTTTCTTATGGGGGTCACACTTACCTTTATGTTGCTATGATTGAAACAGGATAAGAATAGAATAAGGAGCAAAGGAATAATCTCAGATCTATCAAAAAAAACCTTTACCCCCGATAACTTAGGTTATCAAGTCCAGTGGTGTGACCAGAGATGGCAAAGAAACCTCCAAGGCTGATGCCAAAAACATTATGACAGCAAATATGGCCAATCAGAATAATCCTTAGGTCAACTTCACATTAACAAAACATTTCCCAAATAACATGATTATTTTTGCTCTCAAAACGATATCCCAGGTCCTCCTGAACGGAATGATATTAGCATTAAAATAACGGTGGGCAGAGAGTTCTTATATTCATTTCTCTTACAGCTAAAGAATGCTGTCTTTTGATATGGTTAGAACTCCTCGGACCTTGTACAGAACTTCCCTCTTTAATTCACTCAGTGTTGTTCCACCCTGTTTGCTATCTCCTGCTGGTTCGAGGGACCAAATGGAGTCTCTGTTAGAACCTATTCGATGGGGCATCTGGGTTGGCAAGTGGTACTTTGTGACTTAGTGACTGCTAAGTCGCTTTTAGTCCTACTGAGGACACACACATCGATAGTACCTAACGTCTGAACTTTACCTGTTCGGGTTGGTAACAAGACGACAGGGGATAGTGTGCCCTGAGTTTGCCCCAACCACGTCCCTGCTCTTTATTTTAAAAAGGCCCACCACGTAAAACCCGTGGGGCGGAATACTTGAGACTCGGAAATACACTGGATAAGTGAGGAAGGGAAACGCAAACAGACTGACAAATATAACACACAACAAGAATAGAAACTAGCGGAGTCACAACGAGAGGGGTAGTCAGAGCCAAAGTTCAGTAAGCAAAAGGGTCAACGTTAAAACTAGCTCGAGGTCAAAACAATCCGACTAAGTACGAGCATAACAACCTACATGCACGCGCGCAGGATGTGACAAGGGATTTCAAAACACGATGGCAACAGGTGACTCAGTGGCTGCAGTTTTGCAGACCAGGAACTCCACTCCAGCAGCCCTGATAGGAGCTGACAACTTCTGGGAACTTAACCCCTCAGTGCGATGCCAGAATAACAAGAACAAGTTAACCAGAAAGCACCATGCAGATGGTACCGCACAACTTCTCGTCGAGCAGTACAGAACACACAACTCCTAAACAGCACGAAGTCTTAGCAGCACACGCCGGGTGCGGAGCAGAGCCAGAGACCGCCGAGTGAGTAGCGGATGAGGAGGTGGAGTTTACGTCGGATAGGCGACCGGAGGACGGAGAACGCTGCTAGCACCACGAGAAGAACCAGAAAAGCCCAGCATCTCCCCTGGGAACTGACACTCCCTTCACTCATATCAGGGCGGACAAGTCTAGCATCAGGCGTGATCAGGGTCAGCTTTGATAGGACTCGCTAGTAATGACATACTGTAAATTCTGATGATAAGTAGATGGGGGAGAGAAATGATCCTTGAGAAGTATTCCAGGCAACATGTCAATACGCATCAGTTATAGATGCAATTGTGCATAAATCGGAAAAGACTCAAAGGTGCCAAAGTGCGCCCAGCGAACGATTTTAATACTGGACTTCGGCTTATAGGAGACACAAAGCCGTGTCCTTACAAGATTTGTGATTCATCGTTAGAAAGCGATAAACTAACATCGCATAAAGCGCATCCGAGGAAAACTCCACTGACTGGTAAAGCATGTTCAACTGCAAAACACATCGCAAAATCATCCTAGACAGTGTTTTTGTGAAATTGTCAAGATTAATTTAACTAGTATGAAGCAAACAAAAAAGACGCTATAGTAAAATCTCGTACTGAGGAGCTTCAGTTATGTATATGCAAATCCCAGAGATACAAGCGAGATCTTACAAAGAAGACAAAGGAAAATATATGCGCTGGGCACAGAACTGCGCGAAATTCCACTATCGAATCAATAGTCTTCTTCTCTTGTATTTTCTTGGCCGTAAACTTAACTCTACAGGTAAAAAAACTGGATGAAATTTGAGTCGTCGAAGACAAAGAGATGAGCAGAGCTGGACATGGGGTTTGTATGTTTTCACCTTGCCAATAGGTCATCTAGGAATCATTGGGGCACATGTATTACCTCGCTGCGTGAGCCGAAGTTCACCAAACGTGTCATTGTTGGACGACAAAGATGTAGCATCCCATTTCCTGCAGTGTCGCTAAGTTGCGCGGAGTTCACACATCTTCTCTGGTGCATGTAAGTGCAGTGGATGCGACACAAAATTGGAATAGTAAATCCACGCACTCAGTCCGAATCGTCGTGATCGTCCGACCGCCTTCCTCCCCTCCGATGTGTCTGGTGCATGGAAGCCAGCGCCGCCTGTCACGAAACAATCCCAGAATGTCGAGGTGCCGAACACAAACTCTGGACTCCTCTCAGTAGCCGCCAGAAATGTATTGACTCTCGTGTGACTCTCATGTGACTCTCGTGTGACTCTCATGTGACTCTCATGTGACTCTCGTGTGACTCTCATGTGACTCTCGTGTGACTCTCGTGTGACTCTCGTGTGACTCTCCTGTGTCTCTTCTGTGACTCTCATGTGACTCTCGTGTGACTCTCCTGTGTCTCTTCTGTGACTCTCGTGTGACTCTCGTGTGACTCTCGTGTGACTCTCATGTGACTCTCATGTGACTCTCCTGTGACTCTCCTATGACTCGTGTGACTCTCCTGTGACTCTCCTGTGACTCTCCTATGACTCGTGTGACTCTCCTATGACTCTCTGTCCACTGTCCAAGGATCGGTGTTCATCAAACATTTACCCTGCAGTAACAGCACATTGCACTCCACTCACTACGCGTCTCTCTCTAGCCCAACATCATGGACTCACTGCTCAGCCCCGGGTCCCACTCAGATCTAAAAGACTTAAAATCCATATTCACAGGAACATAACTGGTAACCTTGGGGCCCAAGTACAGAAATAATACACGCAGTGATGTCACAGTACAGGATAATATACACAGTGATGTCACAGTACAGGGATAATACACACAGTGATGTCACAGTACAGAGATAATACACACAGTGATGTCACAGTACAGAGATAATACACATAGTGATGTCACAGTACAGAGATAATACACACAGTGATGTCACAGTACAGGGATAATACACACAGTGATGTCACAGTACAGGGATAATACACCACCAGTGATGTCACCAGACAGAGATAATACAACAGTGATGTCACAGTCAGGATTAATACACACAGTGATGTCACAGTACAGGAAAGATTATAAACAGTGATGTCACAGTCCAGGGTTATACACACAGTGAGTCACAGTACAGGGATAACACAAACAGTGATTGCACAGTACAGAGATAATACACCACAGGATGTCACAGTACAAGGGGTAATACAACACAGTGATGTCACAGTACAGAGATAATAAACACAAGTGATGTCACAGTTACCGGGATAATACCACAGGAGTCGCCAGTACAGAGATAATCCACACAGTGATGTTCACAGTACAGGGTATAATACACACAGTGAATGTCAAGTACAGGGATAATACACACAGTGATGTCACAGAGTACAGAGATAATACACACAGTGAGGTCAAAGTACAGAGATAATACAACAGTGATGTCACAGTACGGGTTAATAACACACAGTGAGTCACGTAACCGGGTAATAAACACAGTGATGTCACAGTACAGGGATTAAATACACACGGTGAATGTCACAGTTACAGATATAATAACCCCCGGTGATTTCACAGTACAGGGATTAATAATATACACAGTGATGTCACCAGTACAGTCAATCTTACACAGTGATGTCACAGTACAGGGATAATAAACACGGTGATTGTTCACCAGTAAAGGATAATACACAGTGATGTCACAGTTTACAGGGAAATACACACCAACAGTGATTGTCACAGTACAGGATCATACACACAGTGATTGTAACAGTACAGAGATAATACACACAGTGAGTCACAGTACAGGGGTAATACACACAGTGATGTCACAGTACCGGATAATACACCCAAGTGATGTCACAGAGTACAAGGGATATTACACACAGTGATTTGTCACAGGACAGGGCTAATACACACAGTGACTGTAACAGTACAGAGATAATAAAGCACAGTGATTGTCACAGACAGGCGATTAATACAACAGTTGATGCACATTACAGGGATTAATACAACAGGCGATGTCACAGTACAGGGATAATACAACAGTGATGTGACCAGTACAGAGATAATACACCAGTGATGTCACCGTTACAGGATAATATTAAACAGGGATGTCACAAGTTACAGGGTTAATACACACAGTTATGCACAGACAGGGATAATACACACCGTGATGTCACAGTTACGGTGGGATAATACACCAGTGATGTCACAGTACAGAGATAATACCACAGTGATATCACAGTACAGGGTAATACACACAGCGATGTCCAGTACAGCGATAACACACAGTGATGTCACCAGTACAGGATTAATACACACAGATGATGTCACAGTACAGAGATAATACACACAGTGATATCACAGTACAGGGATAATACACACAGTGATGTCACAGAAAGAGAGAAGAACACAGTGATGTAACAGTAAAGGGATAATACACCACGTGATGTCCAGTACGGGATAATACGCACAGTGATGTCACAGATAAGGGATATAATACACACAGCGATGTCACAGTACAGGGGATAATAACAGTTGAGGTCACAGTACAGAGAGAATAACAAGCGATCTGTCACAGTACAGGATAATACCACAACAAAGTGGAATGTCAACAGTACAGAGATAATAAACACGTGATATCACAGTACGGGATAATACACACAGCGATTGTCACAGACCGAGATAATACACAGTGATGTAACAGTAACAGGGATAATACCACACGTGATGTCACAGTACAGAGATACAACACACAGTATGTCACAGTACAGAGATAATACCACACGTGATGTCACAGTACAGGATATACCCAAAGGCGATGTCACAGCCAGGGGTAATACACACAGCGATGTCACACAGTTACAGGGATAATACACACAAGGGATGTACAGTACAGGGATAATACACACCCGATTGTACAGTACCAGAGATAAACACACAGTTTGATGGCGTACAGGGATTAATACACACCAGTGATGTCACAGTTACAGGGATTACTACACCAGTGATGTACAGAGTACAGGGACTAATACACACAGTGATGTCACAGTACAGGGATTAATACACACAGTAATTGATGTCACAGTTACAGGGATAATACACACAGTTGATGTCACAATAGAGATACTACCCACAGGATGTCCAACAGTACAGGGAATACACAAGTGATGTCACAGTACAGGGATACACACCAGTGATGTCACAGTACAGAGATAACTTACACACAGCGATGTCACAGTACAGGGATAATACACACAGTTGATTGTCACAGTAGTACAGGGAAAATACACACAGTGATGGAACAGGACAGGGATAATACACACAGTGCTGTCACAGTAAGGGATTAATACCACACAGTGATTCACAGTATATAGATATAATACACACAGTGATGCACAGTACAGGGATAATACACCCACAGTGATGTCACATACAGAGATAAATACACACAGTGATGTCACAGTACAGGATAACACACACAGTGATGTCAAAGTACACAGATAATACACACAGTGTTGATGTCACAGGTACAGGGATATACAAACAGAGTGATGTCACAGTACAGCGGATAAATACACACAGTGATGTCACAGACAGAAGATAATACACACAGTGGTGTCCACAGTTTTAGGGATATAATACACACCAGCGATTGGTCCAGTACAGAGATAATTAAACACAGTGATGTCCACAGTACAGGGATAATACCACACAGTGAGTCACAGTACCAGAGATAATACACACAGTGAGGTTCACAGTACAGGGACATACACACAGCGATGTCCAGTACAGAGATAATACACACAGTGATGTCACAGTACAGACGATAATACACACAGCGATTGGTGTCACAGTACAGAGATAATTACACACAGTGGATGTCAAAGTACCGGGAATACACACGCGAGGTCACAGTACGCAAGAATAATACACACCGTGATGTCACCAGTACAGGGATTAATACACACAACAGGATTGTCAAGTACAGAGATAATACACACAGTGATTGCACCGTCAGGATAATACACACAGCGATGTCACAGTACAGAGATAATACACACAGTTGATGTCACGTAACAGGAATAATACACACAGCGATTGTCACAGTACAGAGATAATACACACCGTGATGTACAGTACAGAGGTATACACAGCGATTGTCCACAGTACAGGGGATAAACACACAGCCACGATGTCACGTACAGGAATAAACACACAGTGAGGCACAGTACCGAGAGATAATACACACAGCGATGTCACAGCTACGAAGGGGTATTACACACCAGTGATGTCACCGTAGGGATAATACACACAGTTGATGTCACAGTACAGGGATAATACACACAGGATTTCCACGTCCAGGGATAATACACCACAAGTGATGTCAACAGTACAGGGATAATACAAACAGTGATGTCACCAGTACAGGGCTAATTACACCACAGTGATGTCACAGTACAGGGATAAATATTACACACAGTGAGTCACAGTACAGAGATAATACACACAGTGATGTCACAGTACAGGATAACACACACCAGTGATGTCACAGTAAGTACACAGATAAATACACACAGTGATGTCACAGTCCAGGGATAATACACACAGTGATGTCACAGTACAGGGCTAATACACCACAGTGATGTCACAGTACAGGATAATACACAACAGTGATGTTACAGTACAGAGATAATACACACAGTGATGTCACAGAGCAGGCGATAATACACACCGTGAGGTCACAGTACAGAGAGATACTAAACACAGTGAAATTGGTCACAGTACAGGGATATTTACACACCGTGATGTCACAGTACAGGGATTAATTACACACAGCGAAATGTCACAGTACAGGAATAATACACACAGCGATCTTTGTAACAGTACAGGGATAATACACAGAGTGATGTCACAGTACAGAGTAATACACACAGGCGACGTGTTCACGAGTACAGGATAATACACACAGTGATGTCACAGTACAGAATAATACACACCGTGATGTCAACAAGTACAAGGATAATTAAACACAGCGATTTGTGCACAGTACAGGGATAATACAACAGTGGAATGTCACAGTACAGGATAATAGCACACAGTGAAGTCAAAGGTACAGAGATACTCACACAGTGAGGTCACAGTACAGGGATAATACACACAGCGATGTCACAGTACAGAGATAATACAAACCCCCAGTGATGGCACCAGTACAGAGAAATACCACACAGCGAGGTACAGTACAGGGAAATACACACCAGTGATGTCACAGTACAGGGGATAATACACACAGCGATGTAACATCAGTACAGAGATAATACACACAGTGATGTCACAGTTACAGGATAATACACACAGTGATGTCACGACAGTAGAGATAATACACCAGTGATGTCACAGTCAGGGATACTACACACCAGTCGATGTCCACAGTACAGCGAGTTAAATACACACAGTGATGTCACTAGTCGTACAGGGAAAAATACACACAGCGAGTGTCACCAGTACCAGGTTAGATCACACCATAGCACAACAGGTGATAGTCACCGGGGTCAACAGTACAGGGATTCATTACACACAGGGATGTCACAGTTACAGGGATAATACACACAGTATGTCACAGTACAGGGATAATACACACAGTGATGTCACAGTACAGGATAATACACACAGTGATGTCACAGTAACAGGGCAGTAATACACACAGTTGTGTATATGGGATGTCACAGTACAGGGAATATACAACAGTGATGCACAGTACAGGGATAATACACACACGTGATGTGTCACAGTACAGGGATATACACACAGTGATGTCACAGTAAGGGATAATACACACAGTGATGGCACAGTACAGGGATAATACACACAGTGATGTCACAGTACAGGGAGATAAACACACAGTGATGTCACAGTACAGGGGTAACACACACGTGATGTCACAAGTTAAAGGAAATCACAGTGACCACGTACAGGATAATTCACAGTAGTTACAGGGGATTAATACACCAGTGATGTCACAGTACAGGGATATAATACACACAGTGATGTCACAGTACAGGGGATATACTAACACACAGTGGATGATATACAACAGGTCACAGTACAGGGATAAACACCAGTGAGTCACAGACAGGGATAATACACACAGTGATGTCACAGAACAGGATAATACACACAGTGACTGTCACAGTACAGGGATAATACACACAGTGATGTCACAGTACAGGGATATAATACACACAGTGATGTCACAGTACAGGGATAATACACACAGTGATGTCACAGTACAGGGAGAATACACAAGCAGTGATATACAGTACAGGATAATACGAACAGGATGTCACAGTACACGGGATAATACACAAGTGATGTCACAGTACAGAGATAATACACAGTGATGTCACAGTAACAGGGGGATAATACACACAGTGATGTCACAGTACAGAGATAATAACACAGTGAGTCACAGTACGAAGGATAATACCACGCGGAGGTCACAAGTAAGGGAAGTTAATACACACAGTGATGTTCCAGTACGGGATAATACACACAGTGGAGTCACAGTACAGGAAATACACACAGTGATGTGTCACAGTACAGTAATATCACAGTAGATAGATAATACACACAGTGAAGCCACACTACAGGGCATAAATTGAACATTAACAACATGTATGGGATTCTAGATTTTTTATTCTTAAAATCTAAAAAATCTAAAATCTGTGGGAGAATCAGGAAACAAGTATTTTCTCCCCCTGTAGCACCTCCGCAGGTAAAATGAAGTATTACATAATGTCCATTCTATTTTGTGGCAAAGATTTTTCAGGTCCTCCAGAGCAAGTGAAGCCATTTTATGTAGATAACATTAAACTGACTTGATAAAGTAAAAGACTGTGCCATTATTCACAGGAGATGGAGTATCTTGACCCATGGGCTGACACTTGAGCTCTGCTGTCATCACTTAATGTGAGACACTGAACCGACTAAATGGCTACAACCTGCTATAAATGTATCGCTATCAATGACTCCTTCAGGGCTCTACTGTTGGCCATCATCGGCACGGCCCAATATCATGACCATTCCATAGGCCCAACTATATATTTTGATGTTCTGATCCTGTTTCCTTGGAAAATCGCATACATCCACTTATTTCCGGCTTCCTCCACATAAGCGTCTCCCTCCATAGAAATAATCTACTACACATGCAAATGACATTGTCTACATTTGCAATATATGTTGGATTCAAGCCCAGGGCATCCGGCTGGTTTTCCTAATGATGGTAGCAACCTTGAAAGAGAGCGATGGCCTAACTCCCTCACATTAACAAACAGGTCCATCATCCGGCACATTCTAACTACAAAGCATTATGGATATTTTTTCCCCCCCGATTTTTTTTTTTTTTTTT
>CM033649.1:7515682-7551902 GCA_019512145.1 Engystomops pustulosus
AATAACACTGAATAATATAGTTGAACCGAATGCAAGTTGTTTTTACTCTGGAACACAAGCAGTGTCTCGGGATACGCATGAATGCTTGCAGTACATTAGTATTTGCTAATACCACTATACATTCGGGCACGAGAGAAGCACCAGGGAGAATGGCAGTCATTTTCTGAAGGTCTGAGGGGGACTGCAAAAGAATTAAGAATTCCACAATATTCGTAGACGGGATTTCAAATACAGCTCAGCTTGAGATACATTATTCAATGCACAATTCTATTGTGTATGCATTGGAAAACATGTATCATCCCTCCAGTAAGCGCACCCTGCCTCGCTTTTTTCCCATTCGGAGGCAGGGAGGGGGGACATGTCACCTAGTTTTTATAGGGCATACACCATGTCCATTGCTAAAATTAAAGGGGGTGTCTGCTAGTCAATAATTCATTCGATAACTCCCCCCCCTCGTAATAAGCTACATCACCGCCTATCCTGCTGCTGGACCCTTAATATACAAACATTTTAAGTGTATCTCTTAAAAGAGTTTGTTGAAGTGTTCAGTTGCCCTATAGCACTCCCGCCGTTGTGAAAAGTATTGTCATGGGAAAGTATGGAATTTTTTTGCATAACAGACGCGTCCATCTTTTTTTGTATTCTTGGGTTGTTATGTTAGAATTGACTGTGTTCAAAGGAACCTGTCACCGGGAATGTCATTTTTAGCTGGTTGCAGAATCCTGTTAGAGTTGTAGTAGATCAGAGGGAGGGGCTGTGGAGCATCTCTGTTCAGAACCTAGGAGCACGGCAGTTAGAGGACACGCCCCCAGTGCATAAAGCTATCATTATGTAATAGTAATAGTATTTTGACTCTAGGTTTTTTTTATTTTATTATTTTTGTTTTCTAGGGAGGCTTTCTAGGACTATCCAATAAATTTATTTAATCTATGGCCTGTTAGATGGGGTTCCCCCCTTCTAAAATTTACCCAGTTTTCCAAAATAGGGATCTTCACCTTCTGACCTGTCTATAGAAATGACTTTCAATATGGGCTTCAAAATGGCCTTGAATAAGTAGTGCTTTCCTGCCAACTCTTACTTTGGGGATATATCCGTCTGTGTACATTACATTTTTCACTTCGTTGTCTCATTTAAATGGAACTGTCACCAGGAATGTCATTTTTAGCTGGTGATGTCATTGATTTAAAAAAAAGCCTTTGTCTGCGTTCTGAATCATTTCAGTACTTTATATATGTGCTGCCAGCAGCATGTGGTGAGTTCTCCAGGGGGGATGGTAGCTGCAGCATGTGGGTGCCTGTGTCTCCTCATGTATTCTTCCTACACCCCCCTCCTCCCCTGCCTGCTCAATGCACATGGCAAGAAGAGAGTAGGAGGGAGGGAGTGGATTGGTGTGGAGTTAAGGAGACTGAGACACAGACACACAGACTGCAGCTGCCCCCCAGGCAATACCACATGCTTCTGACAGGGAGCGGGTAATCTGAATTATTCTTATAGAAAAATACTGAAATGATTCAGACATGCTGAGAAAGTTTTTTTTTTTTAGAATACATAGAATAGTCTATTGGAAACTGTTACCAGCTAAAAATGACCATTCCTGTTGACAGGTTCCATTTATATGAGACAAAAAAGTGAAAATTCTTATGTTACACAAGTGAGAGATATATCCTCAAAAGTAAAAAGAGTTGGCACGAGACAGAGAAACTTTTTTCTAAAGCCCATGTTTGCTATTGCAAGTCATTTCTATAGACAGGTCAGAAGGTGATGAGGATCCTTTTTGGAGAAGTGTGCACATTTTAGAAGTGGGAACCAATATAACAATCCTAGATTAAATAGATTTTGTTGGATAGTCCTAGAAAGCGTCCCTCCACGCAGAACGCTTAATTATATGTATCATATTATTTATAAGCGCCAGAAGAATGTTAAAAATATAGAATATTACATAATTGATAGCTTATCTTTATGACACCGGGGGGCGTGTCCTCTAACTGCTGTGTCCTAGTGATTGAAAAGAGATGCTCCAGCCCCTCCCTCAGATCTGACTACAACTTATCAGGATCGTTTTGTTGAAGCCACTTGGAGCAAAAGGGAGCAGGTTTCAAACAGTCATGCAGAGAGCTAGAGCACAGCATGTAAGGATATCCCCCCCAGTATTTGGAGAAGCACCGTCCTGGAATATACAGTAATATATTTCTGGGTGCTACTACTCTATAGATAAAGTTACTATGAGAAAATAGCTACCAATTTAAATCTAAACACTACCACATTGCCAATCCATCTTTCGGGAGGTGGTCTACCCATCGTTACCATTGTTATAGTTTGGAGTCCTTAGAGACGACCTCCTATTCTCAGGGTCCTATAGGTGTATCACACCTTCCACTAGGCTGGTGGAAGGTGTGGTTAAGAATTCTGCAATGTATCTAATGAACAAACCATAATGTGACGATCTTCTCATCCATTTGATCAGTTACATGGAGGAATAAAATGCCAGTGTAATAAATTCCCTCTATATGAAAAATCAGCACCTTTTCATCTCCTCCATTATGTCTTTCACTACCAGTAAAAAAGAATATAGCTGCCGGAAACCTTCATTTTGTTGCAGAAAAATGAGAAAGTGGCGATTTGACATTTTTTTAGGATACTTTTTTTAGGATTTAAGGGCTTGTGGTTCAGATATTAAGACGAATGAGGCTTTGGGCTCCAAAAGTTGAAAGAATTATATGTGACAGTGCATCACAGTGGGGGTCATTTACTAAAGACTCGAATCGCTATTTTTCGTCGCGTTTCCCTATCATCTATACTAAGATTGTGGGTTATGAAACCATATGGAGTTTTTGATGCCCCAGTGGTTCATAGATCAGGCACTGGCCTACTAAGCAAGAGATTGTGGGTCAAGTCCCATCTGGCGTGCTTTATGCGTAGTTCTTTCCTTAGGCTTATGGATCAGGCACGGCCGCCTAAGTCAGGAATTGTGGATCCAAGCCATATCTGGAGTGCTTGATGCCCCAGTGGTTTCTATGGACCAGGCACTGGGCCTCTAAGCCAGGGATTGTGCGATCCAAGTATATCTGGAGTGCTTGTGCCCCAGTGGTTCATGGGACCAGGCACTGGCCTCCTAAGCCAGTGGATTGTTGGTCAATTCCCACTGTTCCTTGCGCTTCGCTTCATGCATATACTGCCCTCTAGGCTCATGGATCGGCACTGGCCTTCTAAGTCAGGGATTGTGGATCAAGTCCCATCTGGAGTGTTTGATGCAATATTCTGTCCTTTGGACTCATGGATCAGGCATGGCACTCTTAAGCAGATATGTGTGGATCCAATCCCATCGGAGTGCTTAAGCCAATATTCTGTCCCTCTGGTACTCAAGGATGGGTGGTACTCTCCCTAAGCCAGAGATTGGGATTCCAGTCCTATCTGGAGTGCTTGATGCAAGAATCTGCCCCTGGACTTTGGATGGGTGTCTCTCCTAAGTCAGGGATTGGGGTTAGTCCCATCTGGAGTTTTTCATGCACTATTCTGCCCTTTGGACTTCATGGATCAGGCACTGGCCTCCTGAGCTAGGGATTGTGGATCCAAGACCCCATCGGAGTGCTTGATGCAATATTCAGTCCTCTGAACATGGATCCGGTGGTGCTTTCTCCTAACCGCCCCGGGATTTGGGTTCAGGTCACATCTGGAGTGTTTTTGTAGAATAACTAGTGATGAGCTAGTTCGCGAGGTTTCACCGAAGTCATGTGAACATTGAACACAAGGTTGGTTGGGTACTGAAACCAAACAAACCACCCTTAAAACCCTTTGTGACAAGGACCACGGCCATCGCACGAAGAAAGGGAATCATTCAGGAACATTGATCTGTGTGGTCCACTCATCAGGAACGATCAAAATCATTAGTTGGCCAGGATTATAAATTGATTGCCTATCTAAAACAAGTGAAAAGGACACCCTGTAGTTAAAGGATTCACAACCACTATAGAGGAGCCCCGAAGCTCTCTGTTCGTTTTGATGGCTCCGTAACAGAAGATTGGGTGCATATTTGGATTAGTCATATTGTAATTCCTGGCTGCCCCACCAGCTAAGAAAATTTAAATTTAATCTATATTCCATTTTTTTTTTTACTTTTATATTTATTTTCAGAATTGGAGATGATTTTTACCCTTTCACTCCCTTTTTTTTAAAAATTCCTTCAGATTATATTTTCCAGTACACGTTAGTATCAATACTTTCTAACTGCCAGATCAGTTTGGCTCCCGGCTGTACTTGTGTTTACTTACCCTGACTATTTACTTACCTGCGGCGGGTCCACAACGGGTTGCGAGTTATGATCCCTGCCGAAAAAAAAAAAATGTATAAAATGAGCAATTACCCAAGATAAACCTTCCCTAAACGATTGTATTCTGGCACAATGGAGGCTATCATCCTGTATAGCAACATTAGACATGGAAATTAGCGCTTTGATCATGCTAGATATAACATATTCTTGGTTTAATTAAACAATCTTGGTCTTCTCTGTTGTGGGTCATTCTAAAAAAATGTAAAAAAAATAAAATAAACACATAATTAAGCTGACAAGAGAAAAGACCTTGTGTTCCAAGTTGAAGCATAATTTATAAGAAGCTCGTCCCCGAAGGCTGTGTAGTTTTTAAACTTACTGAGGCACAGATGTGATAAAGAATATTTATGTGTGTTCTTTAAAGGCTAAATTGCTCTGACACTTTAAAGTACATGAGATGCAGCAATTAGGGGCCCTTGTTATCATGTTGACTATATGATAAACCGAGACAGCACAACACGGCCCTGCATGTTACACATTAGCGTTATTTCCCCAGTGCACTGGTTAAGTTTGTGTGCCAGGCCGGCCTTTGTTTTTTTTCGTAGACATTATAAGTACGGCGCGTACAGATGGCGCATGTCGTGACAGCAAAACAAGTGTATAACGGAGTGTGATGCTCCGACCGTCTTTCAGTCTGGGAGGAAATCTTGCTAAAGACTCAAACAATGTATTATGGAGCCTGATATTGATTAAAGAAATCTCTACCCTTTGTGTTTTCTGCATTGTGAATGAAACATACCGTGAGAATGCTGTGTAGAAACACGAGCAGAAAAATATGCTTGTTACTCCCATGATGTTTTGATAAAAAAAACTATTATAAAATTCAGGTACCTTGGGCTGGGTGGTGCAGAGTCTCTGTGCATACAAGAGCTGTTCTGAAACTGTCCAGACAGGACTAATCATCTGTGTAAAATCATTCCCTCTATGAACAATCAGCACATTTTCATTCTCTTCCATTATGTCCTTTCACTTACCAGTAAAACAGAGATAAGCTGCCGGAGAAAACCTTCACTTTTGCAGAAAACATGAGGAAAGTGCGATTTTCGCGATTGCGATTTGACATTGTTCTTGGATGACTTTTTAGAAATTTGAGTGGGCTTGTGGTTCAGATTAGAAGAAGACTTAGTTGCTTGGCATCCAAAGTTGTAGATATATATATCGTGAGAATGCTTGTACGCAACACTGATGCAGAAAAAATATTTTGTTTAATCCCTGATTGAGTGGTGTGAATAAAAAAAGATGGGTGAAGACTGTCTTCCATGCAAGAGCTGACTGTCCAGACAGGACAATCAACCTGAGCTGGAAATATGACTCATACACAGTTGCTGCTGCAGCGATTGTTACTTCTGACTATCAGGTACAACACAGTGAGACATATTCACAGCTTATGCTGGGCAGGACAGGCTGTAGCAGTGCATCATTAGGGTAAGAGGAGAAGCGCCCGTAAGCCACAGGATCGACAGAACCTCATTAGCACATTTTATAATTGCTTTATCAGCAAGTGATTTTAAACAAGATATTAAACAAGATGTTCTTCTGCAGCAGTGTAGCTACAGCATTTCAAGGTATGTTTTGTTCACAATGCAATAAAAGCAAATGGTTGTGTTGGAGTTTCAACTCTGGAGAATGCCAGAATGTTAATGTAGCTCTGTAAATTGTAAATTGGGATTTGGGATGATACAGACTGCAAGAAAAATCTGGGAGGTATTCTCATCTGGCCATTACATTTAATTGATTATCTGCTATATACATACAAAAAATCTACATGCGTTGAAGATAATTTCCAAAAATTAAGTCATATGGTCCCTTAGAAAGGAGAAAACAGTGTCACTTGATAGACACCTCTTTGCATAGAAACAAATAGTTTTTGGATATGAAATGGCTGGGAGTTACTGCTGTCTCACAACCGGCCTGTAGTAATGAACGTGAGTGAGGGTGGTCGTCATGCTACATGGTGCATGGCCTATCCACTGCTGGAAGAGTATGGGGGGGTGGCTCGTATCACAGGGAGGACTATCCGCTCGCCGGTTCTCAGATCCATGCTATCTGTGGGTAGAGAGACCCCACTGTGGATTAGACCTAACTGGTCTTCATGGGAAAACCCCTTTAATTGCATACATTCTTACTCATTGTCGATTCTTATATTTTTTAAATGGTACCAATTGGAAGAGAAACAAAACAGGTGGACGTTAAGGAAGATATGCAGTATACGCAACCTATAGTAAATAGAAATGGATTTGGCTTGTAGGAAATTTACAAATAATTTTCCAGGATGGGATAAGCAAAACATTTGCTCTTCACTACCTGTAAGGCAGTCCCCTTAACATCAAGTTTGACTTTCAGAAGCCTAATGATGTGGGGATTTAAAGCCAAACCAGTATAACTATTCCGAAGGAACAAGTTCCCAACCGTAGACTGGTTGCTTCGATGTCTTATGCAACTCGTCATTACAGCATAGGTTTAGCTGAGTGTGGAAACTCTTGACTAGGGTCGGGAAAGTAAGGACGCTACTAACGGAGACTTGCCATATGGCTGCTTTGCAGGCATATCTATAACTTGTAGGTCATTGGCAACTAGATTCTTGGTGTCACCAGCCACCGAATTGTCTTTATCTGGAATTGTCTTTGTCTTGGAATCCAGTTTATGGATGAAATGAGAAGAAAGCAGAATGAGATAGAAATAAATATATTAAATAATCAAAATCCTAAAAAAAAGGTATCAACGAACTAAGAATCTCAACTTTCTTCTTAAAAATGATGCTGAATATGCAAACAAGAATTAAGATGTAGGTTCTTTCTGGTTAAACATCCCATTTAAGATGATGAACTTCTCCTCTCTACTATCGGTAGCCACTTGTTTATTAGTTGGCTATAAGATGTGGTGGATCTTGGATTCTCGTTGCTTAGAACGGAGCAAGCAATTCCAATCTCCATCATATTTGCAGATATTGGGACGAATAATGGGGGCATTGATATAATCAAAGAGGGGCCCTTTAACCTTATATAATGAAAGGAACTTAATTTCTTTTCAGACTTGGATCAAAACTTTATTGTTTACAGTGGACTACAAACCCATGGACTTAGTCGGAAGAGCGGGCAGCGTTGACATAATGCGAATTTGCTCACAAAGTTTTTTACATCCAACTGAAAGTACAATTGCAGCGCCAAACTTCTCAGTAGTACAGAACAGAGCAAATATATGTTGTAGATAGATGTGAGACAGGGAGCTTTGCTTTCACAGCTGTAAATTACCCAAGGATAATTTGGCCGCCTGGCAGACGATGGTTTTCATCGGTTCGATAAAGAATCAAGTCTTGCCAGTTCACTCCACTTGGCAGTGCCACACAAAGCCCATAAAACCTACAACCTTGCTGTGTATGGGTGAGTGTTTGCTAGGAAGTTTTGCATATTCTCATGTGTGAAATATTTTGATCTTAAAAATCATTTAATGTAAACTAAGGGAACCTGTCACCACATTTTCACAATACAGCTAGTGACAGGTTCCCAAAGAGCCATATTAACTAACTGACACCCTTCTTTTAGCTAGAAATAATTTTTTTCACATCCTCATAAACAACTTTATCTTATATTATCTTACAGTGTATATCTTATATTACCTGATATCGGAGGAGGCTTGTCCTGCTGGGCGGTCACCTCCCATCTTTTTCATCACAGTCCCTGCCTCTTCTCACCATGTCATTTGACCAGCGTGATGTTAATCTGAGGTTCTTACCCAGTAAAGAAAAGTGCAAGTCTACACCATGCATGTATCTGATCACATGAAATCGCAGAATTCCTCCATAGACTTCTACTCCTCCTCTTCCTCCATGAACTTTTAGTCTTCCCCATCCTCTATTGACTTTGACTCCTCCCCATCCTCCATGAACTTCTAGTCCTCACCATCCTCCATGGACTTCTACTCCTCCCCATGGCTCCAAGGAAACATGCTGTTATTTCATGTGATCAGATTCATACATAAAGATAGATCTTGCAAATGTAAACGGACAATAAATTACATCAGCCTGGTCACATGACATGAAGTACCCAATAGTGTAACAGAGCTCTCTCTCAATGTTCAGCACAGAAGCATGTCCTAGCGAAGCTTGACATGAAGAGAACCCGTCAAGTTGTAATTCCACCCTATGGTAATAACTTTTCTCATGGTGGGTCACACTTACCTTTATGTTGCTGAAACAGGATAATGAATAGAGCAAAGGAGCAAAGAAATTATTCAGATCTACAAAAAAACCTTTACCCCCAGATAAACTTAGGTTCATCAAGTCCAGTGGTGTTGATCCAGAGGAATGGCAAAGAAACCCTCCAAGGCTGATGCCAAAAATCATTTCTGACAGCAAATATGGCCATCAGAATTAATCCTTACGTCAACTTCACATTAACAAAACATTTTCCCCCATAACATGATATTTTTGCTCTCAAGAAAGATATCCAGGTCCCTCCTGAACTTGGACATTGTATTAGCCATTAAAATACATGTGGCAGAGAGTTCTTTAATCTCATTTCTCTTACAGTAAAGAATCCTGTCTTTTGCTATGGTAGAACCTCCTCAGACCTTGGTACAAGAACTTCCCTCTTTACTTCACTCAGTGTTGTTCCACCCTGTTTGCTTATTCTCCTGCTGGTTCAGGACCAAACTGAGTCTTGTTAGATACCTTATTCGATGGGTGCACCGGGTTGGCAAGTTGGCTACTCTTGTGCACTTAGTGACTGCTAAGTCGCTTTTAGTCCTACTGATGGACCACACATCGAATTAGCTACCTAACCTAACTCTACCTGTTAGGGTTGGGTAACACAGAAGACAGGGGATAGTGTGCCCTGAGTTTGCCCCAACCACTGTCCCTTCCTATAGCCCCCCACGCTAAACCGTGGGGCGGAATACTTGAGACTCGAAATACACTGGATAAGTGGGAAGGGAAACGCAAACAGACTGACAAATATAACACACAAAAGAATAGTAAACTAGCCGGAGTCACAACGAGAGGGTACGTCAAGAGCAAAGTCAGTAAGCAAAAGGGTCAACGTTAAAAACTAGCCGAGGTCACAACAATACAGATACAGATACTGAGCAATACAACCTAATGCACAGAGCGAGTGATGAAGGGATTTCAAACACTGGCAAAGGTGACTACGTGAGGCTGCAATTTTGCAGCCAGAACTCCACCTCCAGAACCGATAGGAGCTGACAACTCTGGGAATTAACCCCTCATGTGCCGAATCCGAATAACCAAGAACAATAGCAAGCACCATGCAGAGGTACCGCAACTCCCAGCAGTCCAGAACACAACTCCTAAACAGCACGAAGTCTTAGCAGCCACTGCCCGGGGCGCGCGCCAGAGACCGCGAGTAGCGGATGAGAGGTGGAGTTTTGCGGATAGGCGCCGGAGGACGGAGAACGCTGCTAGCACCACCAGAAGAACCAGAAGTCCCAGCATTCTCCCCTGCGAACCTGACACTACCCTTCCTCATTACAGAGGAGGACCAAGTCTAGCATCAGGCTGATCATGTCAGCTTAGTAGAACTCCTATGTAGACATACTGTAAATTCTGATGGATGAAGTAGATGGGAGAGAGAGAAATGATCCTTGAGATATATCCAGGTCAACATGTCAATACGCATCAGTTATAGTATGCAATTTGGCATAAAATCTGTGAGTAAAACGACTCAAGGCAAAGTGCGCCCAGCGATACGATAATACTTGGACTCGGCTTATAGGACGACACAAAGCCGTGTCTTACAAGATTTGTGAGTTCATCTGTTAGAAAGCATTAAACTAACATGCATAAAGCGCATCCGAGGGAAAACTCCACTGACTGTAAAGCAATGCTTCAACTGCAAACAACACATCGCAAAATCATCCTAGACAGTGTTTTTGTGAAATTGTCAAGATAATTTAACTAGTATGAAGCAAAACAAAAAAGACGCTATAGTAAAATCATCGCTACTAGGAGCTTCAGTTATGTATATGAAATTCCCCAGAGATCACAAGCGAGATTTACAAGAAAGACAAGGAAAATATATGCGCTGGCACAGAACTGCGCGAAATTCCACTCATCGAATCAATAAGTCTTCTTCTTCTTTATTTCTCTTGGCGTAAATGAACTACAGGTAAAAAAAACTGGATGAAATTTGACTCGAAAGACAAAGAGAAGATGAAGAGAATGGGGTTTTATGTTTCACCTTGCCAATAGGTCATCTAGGAAATCTTGGGGCACATTACTTACTCGGGCTGACGAGCAGTTCACCAAAGTGCATTGTCTGACGACAAAGATGTGCATCCCATTTCCTGCAGTGTCGCTAAGTCTGCAGGGAGTTCACCATCTTCTCCTGGTGCATGTAAGTGCATTGGATGCGACACAAACTTGAATATTAAATCCAGCACTCAGTACGAATCCGTCGGATCGTCCGACGCCTCACTCCCCTCGATTTTGGTGCATGGAAGCCAGCACCGCTGCCAACAAAAATCGATCGCGGTGCGACACAATCCCCTTCTAAAATCCCTGCCCCAGCGCCGCAAATCCGAAAACCATGAAAAGTCCAACGGAAATGCGATCCGCGAACCCTTAGTAAATAAGCTCCATTGTGTCAAAAATTTTGTACCTTTTTAAATTTGGGGAAAGATTTATCAAAAGCCACTGATAAATAACATGTTGCTCACTGATTATCATAGGACATGCCACCCCAATGTGGACATGGAGGAGTCGTAGAGGAGTGCGGCTGGGTAAAGGAGTTGGTTGCGATGGGGAAGTTTTCATACTTATTAAAAACTAACCTTAGCCTTTTGATTGTACCCAGTGGATCATGGAGAGGGGCGGGGTAGCGTGGTCACCGGGCATATGATAAATTTCCCACTTGTCTTTGTTTTTGAATATGAATATTCTTTTTTGAATATTGTTTTGTTGTTACATGTAGAAAAGGAAGGGAAATCAAAGCGAGGTCCAGTACGGAAGGCGTGCATATTATGCATATAGGGAGGGTCGGGCTGCTCTCTGTTCCATGGACGCTCCAGGGTTGCTGTGTCCAAGGATGTAAAAAGTCTTATTCTCCACAAAAAATGCACCATTCTAGGCGTTATAGATTCTTTAACCGCAGCACTGCAGCAGTATACAATGGACCGAGTGCTCAGAACCGCTGTATATGCAGTGGCTGATTCCTTTAAGTACTGTTACTGTGCCTAACCTTCGACTTACCAGTAGCTCCATCTCTGCAGTGTTAGTCTGTAGTTTACCAGTCCTCCCATGCGGCAAACTGTCTTGAATTATCCCCCCCTTCTTGCAGGGATGAGCCTAAACTCCTGCTGCTGAGGCAAGCTATAGAACCGCCCCATCCACTAGTAATGTATCCGTCGTACAACCATGCTGACATCAGTATAAAAGGACAACCATTGTGAAGTGTCAGGTTCTGTTTCTAGAAGATAACTGCGCCCCTGATTTTGCCTCCCCATCTTGCTGCAGGTGTGCTGCCTAGGCAAAGGCTCAAACGCCTTACAGGTGGGGCTTCTCCTGCCTCTCCATAGACTTACAGCTGTGGAACTACTGTCCATGCTAGAATTCTGTAGAGGTTTTATGGAGAAAAGAAAAGCAGATTGGAAGGGAAAGCGGGAGATTGAATAGAAGGGAAAACCTTTTGTGTGTGCCCACTCTAGCAGGATCCTCCTTCTTTTAGCTTCTATGTACTGGTTTTTATTAAAAAAAAAAGGCTTTCAAAATATGAAAATGAGCCTGAGGGGCTCCAGGTTCATTAACAGCTATGAAATCGGAGCCCCTTAGGAACATTTGCATAATTTTTAGTCCTTTTTTGTAAAAAAAAAAGGGCATAAGAAGCTAAAAAATAGTAGATTCTGCCAGAGGGGGCAAACACCAGTCATTCAGTGTGCTTGGTTACAGTCCATCATCCTGGTAGTAGATGTCCTTTAAGAGGAAGCACTATTCTACTACTACTATGTTTATTCAAAAATATTGACCCAGTTTCCAAAAATCTCCCATTGTTGCAAAATTTCTCAACTGTTGGAAGGGGGGTATTAGCGTCTCTAGACACATGCTCCAAAAACGACCCCCTTTGCCCCTTTAACACGTTTACTTGCATATGGCTACATATAGGGGGTGTTAAATGTGTTTCAAGTATCTTTACATGAATCATTCTTTTCTATAACACTTTTAGAACTACTTAAAGAGTTTTCCAACCATTTGGCTCCATTTGTCTTAGGGGCAGGTTGAGGTTAAAGGTTGATCCTGAGCGTCCTCTCGTAGAGAGCGTCGTTCCAGTCGGGTTATTAACGTTCTATTCCCGGGAATGGCGCCGCTGTGTGAGAGCAGCATTAATGGATCTGTTATTCCACCTATGATAAGACTGCAAGTGATGAGTTAATGGAACAGCCATGGCTCGGAAAGTCAGTGAGGCTAGCTGAATGTCTAATTTATTATCAGGGGTAGAAAAAGCCTATAATAAGAAGATGAATTCAACTTGTGAATTTACATCTCCAAGTGGATTAGAGAGATGATTTTTCCCGGCTACCAGTGTGTTTTCCTTGTAGGTATCTCGGAAATTTGAGAAGGTGGGCCAGCCGGATCACGGACCCCCGAAAGTGTTGATCTCCGTCTTCTAATCTGAGGCTTGATATTCAAAGAGCAAACCACTACACATCCTGGGAGGAAAGCGCCTAACTATCCACTGCACTTTTATGTGCAAAATCAAGCAGTCAAATGGAGGTTTTATGCTTTTTCCTTCAATTAAATTGAGCATTATGGTAGATTTCTCTTCTGGTTAATTGAACGCTGGGGTAGGGGGGAGGGAGCAGGAGCAGCTCTTTTTTAAGTGTGAGCTTAGATTTATGAGACTGTGGCAAAGTTGCTATAAGAACCCGAAAATCTTTACAACATATTGATGTCTCTAGTACATAGTCCATTGACAGTTATATTATTGCCTCAGTGACAAAGGATTGTATAATATAAGGCTTAGAACGTGAAAAACGAGACCGAAGAGATCAGAGACGGAAAATAAACTGTTGTAGAGAATACTGAAAATGCGAACAAAATATAGAGGGAATGAAATAGAGAAGATGGTTGATTTTTGGAATCAACTGTTGTGGTGATGTGCTCATGTAGTTTGCAGATCACTAATAGACTGCAGTGATAGGTTGATATTATCTACTAACAAATTAATGGGGCTTGTCCCCAATAATTAGAGATGAGTAATTCATCCAAGATTGATTCGTCGAAACTTCATAAATTTTCAAAAGATTAGTTTGAGGGCCTGAACTGAAAATGGTATATATAAACTCCTCTAGTTCTTAATCACAGATATGTTGATAAAAGGCAATGCCCATTGACCGAAACAAAGCACCAGTCAAATATTTGTATTAGGGCCTCCATTCACAGAAGAAAACTTTTAGCTCTCTTGCTCTTGAATATCGTGAGTCCCAGAAAGTTAGACCCAATGGGGTCATTTACTAAGGGTCCGAATCGTGCATCTTTGTCGTTTTTGCGGCGAATTTTCCCGAGATTTTTGGTGCACGCGATCGGATTTTGGCGCATCGGCCCCGGCTTTCTTCACACAACAGAAATGGGGGGCGTGGCCGACGGACAACCCGATGGATTCTGAAAAAACGCAGAACAAGAATTTATAAAAGAATTTGTGTGCACGATCAGCACTAACATACACTGGAAAGAATAAGGTGATGAACTGGGGAATCAGTGCAGCAGCGACAACCTGCTGGATATCGGGCACACAGACCTAGGAATGCCAGCGACCCGAACTGCGTCGGACAACGCACGCGGGATTGCGACTGGACGGGTAAGTAAGGGTAATGTAGAATGTGCCCCAATGTGATCTGTTGAAGGTCAACTCGACCAACACCAAGGCTTGTTGAAAGAATTCTACCATCAAATCCATTATAATAAACCAGGGGCACTTACTCATAGATCCAGGCACGGACTGTGGTCATAGTAAGATGCATATTTTATAGGGATGAAAGAAAGACAAAGGGGACAGGAAACTTAGAAGAACAATTTTCCTGACTTTTAGACCCATCTCCAGAAATTAATATACACAAAACTATTTTATTAAAATCCACAGTGAGGAGTTCGATAGGTCAATGCTTTTACAGTAAAGAAAGCCCCTACTTGTTGTTGTGTTAGAAGTGTAAAATCTTATTGTTACAGATGAAGGAACTGCTGATTTAATCTGATGGTCTGTTAGAAGAGCATTCGGAGAAGAGCTTTGGCTTCACAGTCTTCCGAGCACAGCGCCATACATGTTATAATGGTTGAGCTTGGTATTGCGGCTAAGTCTAGCCAATTGAATCTAATACAGGCCCCATAGCCAATGGATGTGACTCAACAACCGGGAAAGCAGAAGTGATGCTCAGTGATTGTCGGTGATCAGTCGGAGTGGTGCCATGCATCAGACCCCACCGTTGATGACCTATCCTACGTCTTGAAAGAGTTGCATGACGCTCCTACAGAGTTAGCCTTGACTAGTAGGCTTGGCTTACTTAATCTTTAGCTATGATGCATCATTACTTAATAACCCAAGATCTATCAGTGACATCACAACACCGTACTTTTTGAAGTCTTGGAGACAGTTTGCATTCAAGACTTGCTAAATGAGCTTCTTCTTGGCCAATTCTACCGCCCAATCTAAATAGGCGGTAAATATTTTTTGCAAGAACTAATTGATCGTCCTGAATGCAATTAAACACTTGGGCGTCACAAGCAAAATTCCCGTGTTGTTTTGTAGCTTGTCGTTTGGCCCTAAGCTTTTATGGAAAGGAGCCAGACTTATATTAAGTATCTCTGTGATGAAGATTACCCTCGGCTACGGAACGACTTTTCTTGATGCTTTTCCCGCCTCCCTTCGCTCCTCCCAGAGCCCATCCCCCCACAACGTATCTTGCCTACCTCCGCCATTTCGACCGCGCAAACGAGAAAAAAAAAAAGTAGAAACGAAAGCGAATCCGGAGAAAAGAAAGATAGAGGGTCCAGGTAAATGCAGATAGGACAATGTTAGATTGGGTTCTGGGACGGTAGCAACGGGGTAGGTTGTAATAGTTTGATGATTCATGGGTAAAAAACCCCTAGGGGCAAGTAATAAAAAAGTGTATTTGTACCCTCAAGGTTCCAGTTCGAAAATTGGGGTTCTTCATTGAAGCGACATTAGAGGGCAGTGAGCTCATTGGGATCATTTCTTACCACTGAAACTCTGATCAAGTCTGATAAGGTAGGTGAACAATGAAAAAAGGGGATAAGAAAGGGGCTAATGCTTTTTTATTTTTTCTTAGATTTCACAGTCTTTTGCTTTGGGGATGGAGGGGACTGTACAGTCATTACTGTTGAATGTTGGTAACGGCACGCTTTACACAAACTTATCAAGTAAGTATTATATGGGGTCTGGGGGTTACCCAAGTAAAGTTTTTGAATAGTAGCCAACCCTTATCAATTCTGATAATACACCCCCACTACATATGAATAAATGGGAATTCCTTAGAAATATTAGAAAATTTGGGAAAAAAAAACTACAACAGCCAAACAATACTCCTACAAGTAAGTTGTATTTTTAGAGATACAGGCAAGTCCCTATTAAGGACACTCGACTTACAGACCACCCCCTACTTTCAGACGGAACCCTTGCCCCCTGTGACCTCTGGTGAAGCTCTCTAGGGTGTACTTTAGTCCCGACGTAAGGTGTCTGTTTAAGATGTTTATTGATAATCCTTGGTTTTCCTACGCAAAAATTTTGAAACTCAATTTGTCACTTTTGCAAAAAAAAATAAAAAAATTGTGTCTGGATTACAATTAATAAAATTACAGTTTAGACTTACTACAAATCAACCTTAAGAACAAACCTATGGAACCTATCTTGTACATAAACCCGGGCAATGCCTGTACGTCAAAAAATGCAATTTGGGGGATTTCATTGATTTAAACTGCACCTGCACACAGCAGCGCCGACGGAGTTAATTGAAAAGTTGGGGTGGTCTATTTCAGTGACAGACTAGGCCGTAACAAGGTAAGCAATATAATTTTTATGGTTTACTCACAGGACCTAACCATTCATGTCTAGCTTACATATTTCCGAAGCTCATCCACTATCAAATTAATGATCCAAATTTATTAGGGAAGAATAGAAAACCCCCATAATTACAGCGATTTTGCATGGTTTGATTTGGTTGGATTCAAGCCTTTCTAAGTCTCAAATCGCTTAAAAACAGTGTGAAATGTAAACTATTGGACACTTTTACCAATGAAATTGACGCAAGACGACACTCCAGAAAAAACATGACAAACAAATATAAAATCAAATAAAAAAACAATATATAGACCAATTTAAGGAGTAATTACAATGAGACCCGAATCCACCAGTTACTAAAACCGAATTGGTGTAGGGCACCTTATAAGCTTTACAAAAAAACCTCCCTGTTTTTTTTAGCAAAAATTTGAAGTATCAAAGCCCGTGGACAGATTATGGCTGATCACGGTGCTCGCTTCTAAAGATCCACCACTGGATTTCTATCGAACGGTGAACAGCTAGTGGGGTGATGTACATCGCTATCGTACCGTTGATAGGGATTTTATAAAAGCAGAATGTTTAATGATTGATGGACACCAGCTGATTCCGGTATGAAAGTATGGACGAACGGGATTGAATAAGCCTAAGCAATTTTTCACAAAGAAATAATTAAATTATAGGAATCACGGTAGATTTTCGATAATCTGTACAGATAAACTGACACATGTATATAGACCCAGTGTATGCAGTGTACAGCCCCCCAATTTGACAGCCAGCCAAGGGTTTGGTTAGAATTTGGCAGGTTGATTGCATTTGGCAGACTTCCGGCCTACACTGCTGACACATGACCCTTTCAATCATGCTGCAGATTTTGGGGATATGGTGACGACAGACAGAAGGAAACAATCTTCATTGCTTAAAGAAATCTACCATCAAAACCACATCATATAACCAGGGACTTACTCATAGATCCATGCACCGTGCATGTGGAAATCTTTTTAATTTGTTATCCAGGAAACCTCTTCCGAAATCAACTTTCAACACTTATGCCAAGAGATGTGAGAGGTTGCCTAACTTTTTCTGGTCTTTACAGGCCGTTTCACTATCTAACCCCCCACCCCCTGCTTCAGCACACTGCACAGGGAATGCGAGGGAACAGTATAGGGTGAGACATTGGGGCAGATTTATCAAGTGTCTGAAAGTCAGAATATTTCTAGTTGCATGGCAACCAACACAGTCCTCTAAAATTCATTGGCACCGGTAAAAAAAAAGCTGAAACTGTGATTGGTTGGCTAGGGCAACTAGAAATATTCGACTTTCAGACACTTGGTAAATCTGCCCAATCGGTTTTAACAGAGGGCGCAGTAGAGAGATAATGCAACAGTGATTATCACAGTACCAGGATAATACACATACACAGTGATGTCACAGTACAGGGATAATACACACAGTGATGTCACAGTACAGGGATAATACACACAGTGATGTCACATGAGAGGGATAAAACACAGTGATGTCACAGTAGAAATATAATATACAATGATGTCACAGTAGAGAGATAATACACAGTGATGTCACAGTACAGGGATAATACACACAGTGATGTCACAGTACATAGATAATACACAGTGATGTCACAGTAGAGAGATAATACACAGTGATGTCACAGTACAGTAATATCACAGTAGATAGATAATACACACAGTGAAGCCACACTACAGGGCATAAATTGAACATTAACAACATGTATGGGATTCTAGATTTTTTATTCTTAAAATCTAATCTGTGGGAGAATCAGGAAACAAGTATTTTCTCCCCCTGTAGCACCTCCGCAGGTAAAATGAAGTATTACATAATGTCCATTCTATTTTGTGGCACAGATTTTTCATTTTTTAATAACACTGAATAATATAGTGAACCGAATGCAAGTTGTTTTACTCTGGAAACAAGCAGTGTCCTCGGGATACGCATGAATGCTTGCAGTACATTAGTAATTTGCTAATACCCTATTACATTCTGGCCTAAGAGAAGCACCAGGGAAAATTGGCAGTCATTTGCTAGAGGTCTGAGGGGGACTGCAAAATGAATTAAGAATTCCACAATATTCGTAGACGGGATTGTCAAATACAGCTCAGCTTGAGATACATTAATTCAATGCACAATTCTATTGTGTATGCATTGGAAACAATGTATCATCCCTCCAGTAAGCAGCCACCTGCCTTTGCTTTATTTCCCATTGGGAGGCAGGGGGGAGGACATGTCACCTAGTGGTTTATAGGTTGACTCAGTGTCATACAACCATGGCCTATTGCTAAATTTAAAGGGGGTGTCTGCTATCAATGACTCATTCTGAAGACCTCCCCCCTTAGTAATAAGCTAATCACTGCCTATCCTGCTGCTAGGACCCTTAATAATACAAACATTTTAAGTGTATTCTTTAAAAGAGTTTAGTTTGAAGTGTTCAGTTGCCCTATAGCGCTCCCGCAGTTGTGAAAAGGTATTGCATGTGGAAATGTATGGAATTTTTTGCATAACATAAGCGTCCATCTTTATTTTGTAGCTGCTTTGGGTTGTTATGTTAGAATTGACTGTGTTCAAAGGGAACCTGTCACCGGGAATGTCATTTTTAGCTGGTGCCAGAATCCTGTTAGAGTTTGTAGTCAGATCAGAGGGGAGGGGCTGTGGAGCATCTCTGTTCAGAACCCTAGGAGCACGGCAGTTAGAGGACACACCCCCAGTGCATAAAGATAAGTTATAATTATGTAATAGTATTATATTTTTTTATCATTCCTGATGCTACTAAATAAATAATGGTACCATATGATTTCTAGGGAGGCTTTCTAGGACTACCTAATAAAATCTATTTAATCTATGGCCTGTTAGACTTCTAAAATTTACCCAGTTTTCCAAAATAGGGATCATTCACATTCTGACCTGTCTATAGAAATGACTTTCAATATGGGCTTCAAACATGGCCTTTGGAAATAAGTAGTGCTGTCTCCTGCCAATCTCTATTACTTTTGGGGATATATCCGTCTGTGTAACATTACAATTTTCACTTCGTTGTCTCATTTAAATGGAACTTGTCACCAGGAATGTCATTTTTAGCTGCTGATGTTATGTTGATTTAAAAAAAAGCCTTTGTCTGCGTTCTGAATCATTTCAGTACTTTATATATGTGCTGCCAGCAGCATGTGGTGAGTCTCCAGGGAGGGGTAGCTGCAGCATGTGTGTGCCTGTGTCCCCTCATGTATTCTTCCTACCATCCCCCTCCCTCCCCTGCCTGCTCAATGCACATGGCAAGAAGAGAGTAGGAGGAGGGAGCTGGATGAGTGTGGAGTTAAGGAGACTGAGACACAGACACACAGGCTGCAGCTGCGCCTCCCCAGGCACTCACCACATGCTTCTGACAGGGAGCCAGGTAATGTGAATTATTCTTATAGAAAATCCTGAAATGATTCAGAATGCTGAGAAAGTTTTTTTTTTTTAGACTACATAGAAGAGTCTATTGGAAACTGTTACCAGCTAAAAATGACATTCCTGTTGACAGGTTCCATTTATATGAGACAAAGAAGTGAAAATTCTTATGTTACACAGAGAGATATATATCCTCAAAAGTAAAAGAGATTGGCAGGAGACAGAACTACTTTTTTCTAAAGCCCATGTTTGCTATTGAAAGTCATTTCTATAGACAGGTCAGAAGGTGAAGGATCCCTTTTTTGGAGAAGTGTGCAAATTTTAGAAGTGGGAACCACATATAACAATCCATAGATTAAATAGATTTAGTTGGATAGTCCTAGAAAGCGTCCCAGCAGAACTGCTTACCTTAAATACTCGAGTATAAGCCTAGTTTTTCAGCACAAAGAAATGTGCTGAAAACCCAAACTCGGCCTATACTCAAGTAAAAAAAATAGGTTTTACCAGGTTTTTGTGGTAAAATTAGGGGCCTCGGCTTATACTTGGGTCGGCTTATACTCGAGTATATACTGTAATTATATGGTATCATTATTTATTTATAAGCGCCAGGAATGTTAAAAATATATTACTATTACAGAATTGTAGCTTATCTTTATGCACCGGGGGCGTGTCCTCTAACTGCTGTGCTCCTAGTAATCTGAAAAGAGATGCTCCACAGCCCCTCCCCTCAGATCTGACTACAAACTTTATCAGGATTCTGTTTGTTGAAGCCACTTGGAGCAAAAGGGAGCAGTTGTCAAACAGTTCAATGCAGAGAGCTAAGAGCACAGCAGTGTAAGGATATCCCCCCCATTGTATTTGGAGAAGCTACCGTCCTGGAATATACAGTAAATATTATTTCTGGGTGCTACTAACTCTATAGATAAAGTTATCTATGAGAAAATAGCTACCAAATTTAAAGTCTAACACTACCACCTTGCCAATCCATCTTTCGGCAGGTGGTCTACCCATCGTTAACCAATTGTTATAGTTTGGAGTCCTTAGAGCCGACCTTCCTATTCTCAGGGTCCTATAAATGTATCACACCTTCCACTAGGCTGTAGGGTGAATGGGTTAAAGCATTCTGCAATGTATTCTAATGAACAAACCATAATGTGACAGAATCTTCTCATCCATTTGATCAGTTACATGGAGGAATAAAATGCCAGCGTAATAAATTCCCTCTATGAAAAATCAGCACCTTTTCATTCTCCTCCATTATGTCTTTCACTTACCAGTAAAACAGAGATATAGCTGCCGGAAACCTTCATTTTGTTGCAGAAAAATGAGAAAGTGGCGATTTGACATTTTCTTAGGATACTTTTTTTAGGATTTAAGGGCTTGTGGTTCAGTACTAAGAAGAATGAGTTGCTTGGGCTCCAAAAGTTGAAGATATATATGTGACAGTGCTCACAGTGGGGGTCATTTACTAAAGAGTTTCCCTATCAATCCTATACTAAGGATTGTGGGTTATGAAACCCATATGGAGTTTTTGATGCCCCAGTGGCTTCATAGATCAGGCACTGGCCTCCTAAGCAAGAGATTGTGGGTCAAGTCCCATCTGGCGTGCTTTATGCAATGTTCTTTCCCTCTAGGCTCATGGATCAGGCACTGGCCGCCTAAGTCAGGAATTGTGGATCCAAGTCATATCTGGAGTGTTTGATGCCCCAGTGGTTTCATGGACCAGGCACTGGCCTCTTAAGCCAGGAATTGTGGATCCAAGTCATATCTGGCGTGCTTGATGCCCCAATGGTTTAATGGACCAGGCACTGGCCTCTTAAGCCAGGGATTGTGGGTCAATTCCCAACTGGCGTGCTTCATGCCATATACTGTCCCTCTAGGCTCATGGATCAGGCACTGGCCTTCTAAGTCAGGGATTGTGGATCCAAGTCCCATCTGGAGTGTTTGATGCAATATTCTGTCCCTTTGGACTCATGGATCAGGCACTGGCCACTTAAGCCAGAGATTGTGGATCCAAGTCCCATCTGGAGTGCTTAAAGCAATATTCTGTCCCTCTGTACTCAAGGATCGGGTGCTACTCTCCTAAGCCAGAGATTGTGGATCCAAGTCCTATCTGGAGTGCTTGATGCAATATTCTGTCCCTCTGGACTCATGGATTGGGTGCTCCTCTCCTTAGCCAGGGATTGTGAGTTAAGTCCCATCTGGAGTGTTAAATGCAATATTCTGTCCCTTTGGACTCATGGATCAGGCACTGGCCTCCTGAGCCAGGGATTGTGGATCCAAGACCCATCGGGAGTGCTTGATGCAATATTCAGTCCCTCTGTACTCATGGATCGGGTGCTTCTCTCCTAAGCCAGGGATTGTGGGTTCAGGTCACATCTGGAGTGTTTGTAAGAATAACTAGTGATGAGCTAGTTCGCCGAGGTTCACCGAATTCATGTGGACATTGAACAAAGGTTAGGTTTGGGTACTGAACCCAAACAACCACCCTTAACCCTTTGGTGACAAGACCACGGCATCGCACGAAGGAAAAGGGAATCATTCAGGAACATTGATATGTGGGTCCACTCATCAGGAACAGATCAAAATCAATGTAGTTGGCCAGGAATTATAATTGATTGCCTATCTTAAACAAGTGTAGTTACAGATTACAACCACTATAGAGGAGCCTGGAGCCTATCTGTTTATGATGGCCGTAACAGAAGATTGGTGCAATTTGGATAGTCCATATATTGTAATTCCTGGCTGCCCACCACCAGCTAAGAAAATTTTAATTTAATCTATTATTCCATTTTTTTTTATACTTTTATGTGTTTATTTTCAGAATTGGAGATGATTTTACCCCTTTCACTCCCTTTTTTTTAAAATTCCTTTCAGATTATACTTTTCCAGTCCACGTTATTATCAATATTTCTAACTGCCAAGATCCAGTTTGGCTCCCGGTCTGATACTTGTGATTTACTTACCCTGCTATTTATTTACCTGCGGCGAGGTCGCGCAACGGGTGCGATTTATGATCCCTGCCGAAAAAAAAAAAATGTATAAAATGCAGCAAATTACCCCAAGATAAACCTTCCCATAAACGATTGTATTCCATGCACAATGGAGCTATCATCTCTGTATAGAACATTAGCATGACAAATTAGCGCTTTGATCATGCTAGATATAAGCATATTCATTGGTTTAATTAAACAATCTTGGCTTCTCGTGGTGTGGGTCATTCTAAAAAATGTAAAAAATAAAATTAAACACATAATTAAGCTGACAAGAGATAAAGACCCTTGTGTTCCAAGTTGAAGGCAGTTAATTTATAAGAAGCTCGGTCCCCGAAGGCTGTGTAGTTTATTAAACTTACTGAGGCAGAGATGTGATAAAATATTTTATGTGCTTCTTTAAAGGCTAAATTGCTCTGACACTTTTAAAGTCCATGAGATGCAGTCAATTAGGGGCCCTTGTTATCATGTTGCTATATGATAACGCGAGCACAACAACGGCCCTGCATGTACACCATTAGCGTTATTTCCCCAGTGCCTGGTTAAGTTTGTTGTGCCAGTGCCGGCCCTTTGTTTTTTTCGCATGACATTATTAAAGTACGGCGCCGTACAGTGTGCGCAGTGTCGTGACAAGCAAACAAGTGTATAACGGAGTGTGGATGCTCCGACGTCTTTCAGTCTGGGATGGGAAATCTTGCTAAAGACTCAAACAATGTATCTTATGGAGCCTGATATTGATTAAAGGAAATCTACCCTTTGTTTTTCTGCATTGTGAATGAAACATACCGTGAGAATGCTGCAGCAACACTGATGCAGAAACATATCTTGTTTAATCCCTGATCGGAGTGGTTTTGATAAAAAAAAACTATTATAAAATTCAGGACCTGGGTGCAGACTGTCTTCCGTGGATAGAAGAGCTGTCTGAACTGTCCAGACAGGTCTAATCAACCTGAGCTTGATGGCTCATACACAGCAGCGCGGGGATAGTGCAGCGATTGATTACTTCTGCCTGTCAGGGACAACACAGTGATGACATAATCACGGCTTATGCTGGGCACGACAAGGCTGAAGCAGTGCATAATTAAGGTGAGGAGAAGCACCAGGGAAGCCACAGGAGAGACAGAGCTTTATTATCATAATTTTATAATAGTTTTTTCAGCAAAACCACTCCGCTCAGGGATTAAACAAGATGTTCTTCTGCATCAGTGTAGCTACAGCATTCTCAAGGTATGTTTTGTTCACAATGCATAAAAGCAAATGGTAGTGTTGGAAGATTTCAGCTCTGGAGAATGCAGAATTGTTAATGTAGCTCTGTAAATTGTAAATTGGGATTGATACAAGACTGCAGAAAAATCTAGGGGTATTCTCATCTGGCCATTTACATTTAATTGAATTCATCTGCTATATACATACATACAAAAAATCTACATGCGTGAAGATAATTTCCAGAACTTAAGTCATATGGTCCCTTAGAAATGGAGAACAGTTGTCCTTGGATATGACCACCTCTGTTGCACTAAGAAACAAATAGTTTTTGGATATGAAATGGCTGGGAGTTACTGCTGTCTCACAACCATCCTGTAGTAATGAACGCTGAGTAGAGGTGGTCGTCATGCCTACATGGTGCATGCCTATCCACTGCTGGAAGAGTATGAAGGTGGCCGTATCCAGGGAGGACTATCCGCTCGCCGCTTCTCAGATCCATGCTATCTGTGGGTGTCTCAGCACTGAGACCCCCACTGTGCATAGGGCCTAACTTGTCTTCATGGGAAAACCCCTTTAACTTGCATACATTCTTTACTCATGTAGATTCTTATATTTTTTAAATGGTACATAATCTGTAAGAGAACACAAACGGGTGTATATAAGGAAGATTATGCAGTATACGCAACCTCATAGTAAATAGAAATGGATTTAGGCTTGTAGGAAATTTACAAATACATTTTCTAGGATGGGATAAGCAAAACATTGCTTCTTCACTACCTTGTAAGGCAGTCCCCTTAACATCAAGTTTGACTTTCAAGAAGCCTAATGATGTGGGATTAAAGCCAAACCAGTATATCTATTCCAGAAGGAACAAGTTCCCAACCGTAGACATGTTTGCTTCGATGTCTTTGCAACTCGTCAGTACAGCATAGGTTTAGCTGAGTGTGGAACTCTTGACTAGGGTCGGGAAGTAAGAGCTCTACTAACGGAGACTTTGCCAATTATGGCTGCTTTGCAGGCATTATCTATAACTTGTAGGTCATTGGCAACTATGATTCTTGGTGTCCACAGCCATCGAATTGTCTTTATCTTGGAATTGTCTTTGTCTTGGAATCCAGTCTATGATGAAAATGAGAAGAAAGCAGAATGAAATAGAAATAAATATTTAAATCATCAAAAATTCCTAAAATGAAAAGGTATCAACGACTAAGTAATCTAAACTTTCTTCTAAAAATGCTTAATATGCAAACAAGATTTAAGATTTCTGGTTAAACATCCCATTTAAGATGATGACTTCTCCTCTCTACTATCGGTAGCCACTTTGTCTTATTAGTTGGCTATAAGATGTGGTGGATCTTGGATTCTCGTTGCTTAGAACGGAAGCAATTCCAATCATTCCATCATATTTGCAGATATTGGGACGAATAATGAGGGGCATTGATATAATCAAAGAGGGACCCTTTAACCCTTATGTAATGAAAGGAACTTAATTTTCTCTTTCAAGACTTGGATCAAAACTTTATTAGTTTACAGTGACCTACAAACCCATGGACTTAGTCGTAAGAGCCGGGCAGCGTTGACATAATGCAGCATTTGTCTCACAAGTTTTTTTACATCCAACCTGAAAAGATACAATTGGCCTCGCCAACTTCTCAGTAGTACAGAACAGAGCAAATATATGTTGTAGATGTGAGACAGGGAGCTTTGCTTTCACAGCTGTCAAATTACCCAAGGATAATTTGGCTGCCTGGCAGACGATGGTTTTCATCGGTTCGATAACGAATCACAGTCTTGCCAGTTCACTCAACTTGGCAGTGCCACACAAGCCATAAAACCTACAACCCTTGCTGTGTATGGGTGAGTGTTTGCTAGGAAGTTTTGCATATTCTCGTCTGTGAAATATGTTGATCTTAAAAATAATTTAGCTAGAAATAGTTTTTTTCACATCCTCGTAAACAACTTTATCTAATATTATCTTACAGTGTATATCTTATATTACCTGATATCGGAGGAGGCTCGTCCTGCTGGGCCGTCCCCTCCCATCTACTCCTCACCAGTCCCATGCCTCTTCTCACCATGTCATTTGACCAGCATGATGTAATCTGAGGTTCTTTATCCAGTAAAATTTGCAACGTCTACACCATGCATGTATCTGATGACATGAAATCACAGAATTCCTCCATAGATTGCCACTCCCCCTCTTCCTCCATGAACTTTTAGTCTTCCCCATCCTCCATTGACTTCTACTCCTCCCCATCCTCCATGGACTTCTACTCCTCCCCATGGCTCCAAGGAAGCATGCTGTTATTTCATGTGATCAGATTCATACATGAGATAGATGTTGCAAATGTAACAGGACAATAAATTACATCAACCTGGTCACGTGACATGAAGTACAGAGCTCTCTCTCTCTCTCTCAATGTTCAACACAGCAGCATGTCCTAGCAAAGCTTGACATGAAGAGAACCTGTCAAGTTGTTATTCCACCCAATGGTATTAACTTTTGTTATGGTGGGTCACACTTACCTCTATGCTGCTGAAACAGGATAATGAATACATGAGGAGCAAAGAAATTATTCAGACGTCATATCAGACCTACAAAAAAACCTTTACCCCCAGATAAACTTAGGTTCATCAAGTCCAATGGTGTTGATCCAGAGGAAGGGCAAAGAAACCCTACAAGGCTGAGGCCTAAAATCATTTCTGACAGCAAATATGGCCATCAGAATTAATCCTTAGGTCAACTTCACATTAACAAAACATTTTTGCCCCATAACATGATATTTTTGCTCTCAAGAAAGATATCCAGGTCCCTCCTGAACTTGGACATTGTATTAGCCATCAAAACATCATGTGGCAGAGAGTTCTATAGTCTCAGTGCTCTTACAGTAAAGAATCCTGTCTTTTGCTATGGTAGAACCTCCTCTCCTTAAAGGGCACCTACCACCCCAATTCTACCTATAAAGGTAGAAGGGGTGGTAGGTGGATGAATGGGACGTGAGGATAGCCCTTTTTTGGGCTAATCCTCATGTCCCGGGCGTCTTTTACAAAACTTTATTACATCTATATGCAAATTTTTTTATGCGGCTACTGGGGCGTGGAGTAGCCGGACATGAGGCTACTAGTCGCGGCTACTCCACGCCCCAGTAGCCGCGTTACTCCGCTTACCAGGAAATCTTCGGCGCGCAGCTCCTGGTAGCTGCGCGCCCTCGTCCGAGTCCCCTGGCTACTGCGCATGCGCATTAGCCCAAAAAAGGGCTCTCCTCACGTCCCATCCATCCACCTACCACCCCTTCTACCTTTATAGGTAGAATCGGGGTGGTAGGTTCCCTTTAAGGTGTAGAAGATATCCTCAGACCATGGTACAAGAATTACCCTCTCTACTTGACTCAGTATTGTTCAACCCTGTTTGCTTATTCTCCTGCTGGTTCAAGACCAAAGTGAGTCTTGTAAGATACATTATTCGATGGGTGCAGTGGGTTGGTTACTAATGGCCATGTCGTCCACTCTGATGGGCCACTGATGGGTGATCAGTCCTACTGATGGGCCACACATCGAATTCACTACCTGTCAACTCTACCCTTCCTTATTACAGAGGAGGACCAAGTCTAGCATCAGGCTGATCGTGACGGCTTAGTAGAACTCCATATGTAGACATACTGTAAATTCTGATGGATGGAAGTAGATGGGAGAGAAATGATCCTTGAGCTATTATCCAGGTCAACATGTCAATACGCATCAGTTATAGATGCAATTGTGGCATAAAATCTGTAGTAAAAGACTCAAGGCCAAAGTGCGCCCAGCGATAATACTGGACTCGGCTTTATAGGACGACACAAAGCCGTGTCATTTTACAAGATTTGTGATGTTCATCTGTTAGAAAGCATTAAACTTACATCGCATAAAGCGCATCCGAGGGAAACTCCACTGACTTGTAAAGCAATGCTTCAACTGCATAAACAACATCCGCAAAATCATCCTAGACAGTGTTTTTGTGAAATTGTCAAGATAATTTAACTAGTATGAAGCAAACAAAAAGACGCTATAGTAAAATCATCGCTACTAGGAGCTTCAGTTATGTATATGAAATTCCCCAGAGATCACAAGCCAGATTTACAAGAAAGACAAAGGAAAATATATGCGCTGGCACAGAACTGCGCGAAATTCACTCATCGAATCAATAAGTCTTCTTCTTCTTTATTTTCTTTGGCCGTAACTTACATCTACAGGTAAAAACTGGATGAAATTTGATCTCGAAAGACAAAGGAGAGATGAGACATGGGGTTGTGTATGTTTCACCTTGCCAATAGGTCATCTAGGGAAATCATTGGGGCACATTTACTTACCCGTCCGACGAAGTTCACCCAAAGTGCATTGTCCGACGACAAAGATTGTGCATCCAATTTCCTGCATGTATCACTCAGGTTCGCCGGAGTTCACCATCTTCTTCCTGGTGCATGTAAGTGCATTGGATGCGACACAAATTGAATATTAAATCCCACGCTCAGTCCGAATCAGTCGGATCGTCCGATGCCCTTCCCTCCCCTCCGATTTCTGGTGCATGAAAGCCGGCACCGCTGCACCAAAATCCGATCGCGTGCGACACAATCCCCTTCTAAATCCCTGCCCCAGCGCCGCAAATCCCGAAAACCGTGAAAAGTCCAACGGAAATGCGATCCGCGAACCCTTAGTAAATAAGCTCCATTGTGTCAAAAATGTTGTACCTTTTTTAAATTTGGGGAAGATTTATCAAAAGCACTGATATAATAACAAACTGTTGCTCACTGATTATCATAGTGACTGTGCCACCCAATGTGGACATGGAGGGGTCGTAGAGGAGTGCGGCTGGGTAAAGGAGTTGGTGCGCATGGGGAGTTTTCATACTTTATAAAAACCTAACCTTAGCCTTTTGATGTACCCAGTGTATCATGGAAGAGGGGGTAGCGTGGTCACGGCATATGATAAATTTCCCACTCTGTCTTTGTTTTTGAATATTGAATATTCTTTTTTGAATATGGTTTTGTTTCTACATGTAGAAAAGGAAGGGAAATCAAAGCGAGGTCCAGCTACGAAAGGCGTGCATATTTATGCATATAGGGAGTGTCCGGGCTGCTCTCTGCTTCCCATGGACGCTCCAGGGTTGCTGTGTCCAAGGATTGTAAAAGTCTTATTCTCCACAAACGCACCATTTCTAGGCATTATAGATTCTTTACCGGCAGCACTGCAGCAGTATATAAGTGACCAGTGCTCAGAACCGCTGTATAGCAGTGGCTGATTTCCTTTAACTACTGTACAGTGCCTAACCTTCAACTTACCAGTAGCTCTCATCTCTGCAGTGTTAGTCTGTATTTTACAGTCCTCCATGCGGGAACTGCTTTGAATCATTCCTCCCCTCTCTGCAGGGATGAGCCTAAACTCCCTGCTGCCTGAGGCGAGCTATAGGACCGCCCCATCCACTAGTAATGTATCCATATTTTCAGTCTTACAACCATGCTGACATCAGATATAAATGGACACCATTTGTAAGTGGCAGGTTCTGCTTTCTAGAAGATAACTGCGCCCATGATTTTGCCCCCCCATCTTGCTGCAGGTGGTGCTGCCTAAGGCAAGAGGCTCAACTCGCCTTACAGCTGGTGCTCTCCTGCCTCTTCATAGACTTCTATATAATTTGACAGCTTTGTGAACTACTGTCCATATTGCTAGAATTCTGTAGAGGTTTTATGGAGAAAAGCAGATTGGAAGGGAAGCAGGGAGTATGAATAGAGCCAAAGTAAATTAAGGGAAAACATTTTTGTGTGTGCCCACTCTAGCAGGATCCTCCTTTCTTTTAGCTTCTAATGTACTGGTTTTTATTAAAAAAAAAAAGGCTTTCAAAATTATGAAAATGAGCCTGAGGGGCTCCAGGTTCCATTAACAGCTATGGAAATCGGAGCCCCTTAGGAACATTTGCATAATTTTTAAGTCCTTTTTTGTAAAAACAAGGGCATAAGAAGCTAAAAAAATAGCAGATCCTGCCACAGGGGGCACACACCAGTATGTCAGTGTGCTTGGTTTACAGTCCATCATCCTGGTAGAAGATGTCTTTTAAGAAGGAAGCACTCTGCTCTGATGTGATACCTTCCAAAGTCTCTTGTGTTCCGTTGTACTATTGTTTATTCAAAAGATATTGACCAAGTTTTCAAAAATTCTCCCATTGTTCTCTGCAAAATTTGTCAACTTTTGGAAGGGGGTGTTGTATTAGGGCATCTAGATACATGCTCCAAAAACCGACCCTTTGCCCCTTTAACACGTTTACTTCCATATGGCTACATATAGGGTACTGTAAATGTGTTTCAAGTATCTTTACATGAAATCATTCTTTTCTATAACACTTTTAAGACAACTTTAAAGAGTTTTCCACCCATTTGGCTCCATTAGTCTTAGGCAGGAAGTGAGTTAAAGGTTGATCCTGCAGGGCGTCTCTCTGTAGAGAGCGTTGTTCCCAGTCGTGTTATTAACCGTTCTATTCCCGGGAATGGCGCGCTGTGTGAGAGCAGCATCTAATGGATCTGTTATTCCACCTATGATAAGACCTGACAGTGATGAGTTAATGGAACAGCCATGGCTCGGAAAATGTCAGTGAGGCTAGCTGAATGTCTAATTTATTATCAGTGGGTAGAAAAGACTCCTATAATAAGAAAGATGAATTCAACTTGTGAATTTACATCTCCAAGTGGTTATTAGAGAGATGATTTTTCCCGGCTACCAGTGTGTTTCCCTCTGTAGGTATCTCGGAAATTTGAAAGGTGTGCCAGCAGGATTCACGGACCCCCGACAGCTGTGTATCTCCGTCTTCTAATCCTGAGGCTTGATATTCAAAGAGCAAACACTACACATCCTGGGAGGAAAGCTGCCTAACTATCCACTGCACTTTTTATGTGCAAAAATCAAGCAGTCAAATTGGAGGTTTTATGCTTTTTCCCTTCAATTAAATTGAGCATTATGGTAGATTTCTCTTCTGTTAATGAACGCTGGGGTAGGGGGGAGGGAGCGGCTCTTTTTTAAGTGAGAGCTTAGATTTATGAGACTGTGGCAAGTTGCTATAAGAAACCCGAAAATCTTTACAACATCATTGATGTCTCTAGTACATAGTCAATTGACAGTTTATATATATTGCCTCAGTGCACAAAGGATTGTATAATATAAGGCTTAGAAGTGAAGACGACCGAAGAGATCAGAGACGGAAAATAAAACTGTTGTAGAGAATACTGAAAATGGGACAAATAAAGAAGGGAATGAAATAGAGAAGACGGTTGATTTTTGGAATAGGAAAAACTTTTTGTGGTTGATGTCCTATCATGTAGTTTGCAAATCACTTATAGCTCGCAGTGATAGGTCTGATATTATCTACTAACAAATTAATAGGGCTGTCCCAGTATTATTAGAGATGAGTAATAGAGATTCATCCAAGATTTGATTTGTCGAAACTTCATAAAATTTTCAAAAGATTAGTTTGAGGGCCTGAACTGAAAACTGGTATATAAACTCCTCTAGTCCTCTAAATCACAGATATTTTGATAAAATGCAATGCCATTGACCAAAACAAAGCACCAGTTAAATATTTGTATTTGGGGCTCCATTCACAGAAGAACTTTTAGCTCCTCTTGCTCTTGAATATTGTGAGTCCCAGAAGTTAGAACCAATGGGGCTCATTTACTAAGGGTCCGAATTGTGCACTTTTGTCGGGTTTTGCGGCGAATTTTCCCGAGATTTTTGGTGCACGCGATCGGATTTTGGCGCATCGGCGCCGGCTTTCACGCAACAGAAATGGGGGGGCGTGGCCGTCGGACAACCCGATGGATTCCGAAAAAACGCAGAATTTATAAAAGAATTTGTGTTGCACAATCAGCACTAACATACACTGGGAAGAATAAGGTGAACTCCGGCGGACCTCAGTGCAGCAGCGACACCTGGTGGATATCGGGCGCACAGACCTTAGTGAATCCCGGCAGACCCGAATCAGCGTCGGACAACGCACCGCGGGATCGCGACTGGACCGGGTAAGTAAATGTGCCCCAATGTGATCTGTTGAAGGCTCAACTGCCAACGACCCAAGGCTCTGTTGAAAGAAATCTACCATCAAAATCCATCCTGATAAACCAGGGGCATTTACTCATAGCTCCAGGCACCATGACTGTGGTCATAGTAACATGCATATTTTATAGGGATGAAAGAAGACAAAGGAAAAAGGAAAAAACTTAGAAGACAATTTTCCTGACTTTTAGACCCATCTCCAGAAATTTCATAACAATAACTATTTTATTAAATTCCACATTGTAGGGAGTTCGATAGGGTCACTGCTCTTACAGTAAAGCAGCCCCTACTTTGTTGGTGTAGAAATTATCTTGTTACAGATGAAGGACTGCTGATTTATATCTGATGGTCTGTTAGAAGAGCATTCGGAGAAGAAGGCTTTGGCTTCACAGTCTCGAGCACAGCGCCATACATTGTATAATGGTTGAGTTGGTATTGCGGCTAAGTCTAGCCAATTGAATCTAATACAGGCCCCATAGCCAATGGATGTGACTCAACTAACCGGAGGAAAGCAGAAGTGGATTGCTCGTGATGTCGATGATCAGTCGGAGGTGCCATGCATCAGACCCCCACCGTTGATGACCTATCCTACGTCTTGAAAGGTTGCATGACGCTCCATACAGAGTTATGCCTTGACTAGCTAGGCTTGGCTTAATCTTAGCTATGATGCATCATTCACTTCAATAAACCCAAGATATACAGTGCATCACACACACCGTAACTTTTTGAAGTCTTGAGACGAGTTTTGCATTCCAAGACTTGCTAAATGAGCTTCTTCTCTGGCCACTTCTCGCCTCAATCTAAATAGGCTGTAAATATTTTTTGCAAGAACTACTTATGATCAGTCCTGAATGCAATTACACTTGGCCGGTCACAGCAAAACTCCCGTGTTGTTTTGAGCTTGTGTTTTGGCCCTAAGCTTTTCATGGAAAGGAGCCAGACTTTATATTAAGTTATCTCTTGTGATGAAGATTTACCTCGGCTACGGAACGACTTGAGTTTTTAAAAGAATAAAATGTAGCCTAATAAAAAGGCCAAAATACCAAAAAAAGTTATTGAATAATTCAGAAATTTAGACTCAAAATCAGAAAATAAAAAATAGCATTTTTCCCAACTTTTTAAATTCAGTATAGACATAAATGTAATGATCTGATGGGTCTATCCGGGCCGGTAGCCTCGGTTTTGTTAAGGAGTTTTCTTGCTGATTTAAAAAAAAACCCCTAGGGGCAAGTAATAAAAAAAGTTGTATGTATTTGTACCCTCAACCGGTTCAGTTCGCAAATTGGGTTGGGTTCTCATTGGAAGCGGACATTAGAGGGCCCATTGTGAGTCCATGGCTGTATCATTTCTGTTACCACTGAAATTGCAACCAGTCCTTGATCAATGTAGAGTGCCACAATGCAAAAAACGGGGATAAGAACAGGTAATGTTTTTATTTTTTTTTGATTTCCCATCTTTTTGCCTTCTGGGGGATGGAGGGGACTGTACAGTCATTACTGTGTTGAATGTTGGACCGGCAGCTTTACACAAACTTATCAAGGTAAGTATTATATGGGGTCTGGTGGGTTAACCAAGTAAAGTTTTTGAATAGTAGCCAACCCTTATCAATTTCTGATAATACACCCCCACTACAATATGAATTAAATGGGGGGAATCCTTAGAAATATTAGAAAAATTTTGGAAAAATATACCAACAGCAACAATAATCCTACAAAGTAAGTTGTATTTTTAGAGATAAGGCAGTCCCTACTTAAGGACACTCGACTTACAGCCCCCCCTACTTTCAGACGGAACCCTGCCCCCTGTGACCTCTGGTGAAGCTCTCTAGGTGTTACTTAGTCCCAGACTGTAAGGTGTCTGTAATGATGATTATTGATAATCCTTGGTTCTTTACAGCAAAAATTTTGAAACTCATTGTCACTTTTGCAAAAAAAATAAAAAAATGTGTCTGGATCTACAATTATAAAAATATACAGTTTAGACTTACATACAAATCCAACTTAAGAACAAAACCTATGGAACCTATCTTGTACATAACACGGGCATGCCTGTACGTCAAAAAATTGCAATTTTGGGGGATTCATTGGAATTAAACTGCAATGCACACAGCAGCGCCGACGGAGTTAATTGAATGTTGGGGTGGTCTATTTCAGTGACAACATGACTAGGCCGTAAAAGATAAGCAATATAATTTTATGGTTTCTCACAGGACCTAACCTTCATGTTTAGCTTACAATTTCCTGAAGCTCATCCATATAAATAATGATCCAAATTTATTAGGGGAATAGAAAACCACCATAATTACAGCGATTTTGCATGGTTGATTTGGTTGGATTCAAGCCTTTCTAAGTTCTCAAATCGGCTTAACAAAACGTGTGAAATGTAAACTTTGGACACTTACCAATGAAATTGACAGCACTAACCTTCCCAGAAAAAACATTGACAAACAATATAAAATCAATAAAAATCAATATAGACATATTTTAAGGAATTACAATGAGACCCGAATCCACCATGTAAAACCAGAATGTGTGTAGGGCACCTTATAAGCTTACAAAAATACCTTCCTGTTTTTTATGCAAAAATATTGTTTTATATTTATGCAAATCAGTTTCTCGGTGCACTAGGGGTGGTGACATTGAACTGGGTGCCGATTTATAGTCCAGCCCATCATGAAAGAAGGTACGAAAAATATAAATGATTGTGGGATCACAGTTTCGTGTTTTTTTAAATATGTTTATTTTTTACTGTATTTATAGAATATGTGAATTAAAAGCATTTTACATTTTATTAGAAATTTTAATTTATTATTTATTTTTGGATCAATGTATCATAAATACTGTACACTGTAATAACTCCATGTATTGGAAGTGTACAGCAGCCCAATTGACAAGCACAGCAAGGGTCTGGCTTAGAATTTGGCAGGTGGCATGATTTGGAGACTTACGGTACATGCTGACACTGACACCTTTAATCATGCTGAAGATTTCTGGGGAATTTCCACATTGTAGGGAGTTCGATAGGGTCACTGCTCTTACAGTAAAGAAGCCCCTACTTTGTTGTTGTAGAAATCTTATCTTTGTTACAGATAAAGGACTGCTGATTTATATCTGATGGTCTGTTAGAAGAGCATTCAGAGAACAGCTGTGGCTTCACAGTCTACCGAGCACAGCGCCATACATTGTATAATGGTTGAGCTTGGTATTGCGGCTTTGTTCTAGCCAATTGAATCTAATACAGGCCCCATAACCAATGGATGTGACTCAATTAATCTGAAGAGCAGAAGTGAGGCTCAGTGATTGTCGATGATCAGTCGGAGGTGCCATGCATCAGACCCCCGCCGTTGATGACCTATCCTACGTCTTGAAATACCCCTTTAAAGAGTTGCATGACGCTCCATGCAGAGTTATGACTTGACTGCAGTAGCTATGCTTGGCTTAATCTTTAGCTATGGTGCATCATTCACTTCAATAAACCCAAGATCTATCAGCGACATCACAACACCGTAACTTTTTGAAGTCTTGAGACGAAGTTTTGCATTCCCAAGACTTTGCTAAATGAGCTTCTTCTCTGGCCACTTCTACCGCCTCAATCTAAATAGGCTGTAAATATTTCTTTGCAAGAACTACTTATTGATCAGTCCTGAATGCAATTAAACACTTGGCCGGTCACAGCAAAACTTCCCGTGTTGTTTTGTAGCTTGTGTTCTTGGCCCTAAGCTTTTCATGGAAAGGAGCCAGACTTTATATTAAAGTTATCTCTTGTGATGAAGATTTACCTCGGCTACGGAACGACTTGAGTTTTAAAAAGAATAAATGTAGCCTAATAAAAATGCAAAATACCAAAAAAGTTATTGAATAATTCAGGAATTTAAACTCAAAACAAGAAGAAAAAATTAAAAAAAACATTTTTTTCCCAAGTTTTATTTCAATATAGACATAAATGTTACTGACGTGGTCTATACTGAGCCGGTAGCCCAATGGTTTAAGCAAATTTTGGCTGATTTTAGAAAACTTCTAGGGACAAGTAAAAAAATATTGATTCGTACCCTCATCTGGTTCCCAGTTCCCGCATTGTGGTTCTTCATTGGAAGTGACATTAGCAAGGCCCATTGTGACCTCCCATTGGCTCTACCATTTCTGTTACCGTTGAAACCTGCAACCAAGTCGTTGATCCAATGTAGA
>CM033649.1:7552334-7576206 GCA_019512145.1 Engystomops pustulosus
TGTCATTTTGAGTTCAGTTTGTGTTCAGCTGTGGATGGAGTGGTGGAAAGCCGATTCAGTCAGCTGCTGGGGGCACCATCCAGTAACTCCTTTAAATATATGCCTGGTTTTGATTGCAAGTTGTTGGTCAAAACTATTCTCCTGAACGTTGTAGTTCTATCTCTCTTGTGTTATCTAAATTTGTACTCTAACCCCTGCCTAGTCATTTGACCATTCTCTTGGATTTGATCTTGGTTTGTCTGACCTCTATTGTCTGTCTATTTTCTGTTGTTTGTCCTTCTGTGTTTTGCCATCTTTTCTGAGCACCTATGCAGAGAAGAGATTGCCTCCTAGTTGTCCTTTGTGGCTATCACAGTCTGGGCAATCAGACAAGTACCAGGGTTGTGGTGAGTGTAGGGCTTTCACCCCTTTCTCTGTCATGACAATGGTAGTCTGAGACACATCTCCTGTGGAATCATTGGCTCAGGCTGCTGCTCTACTGCAGTCTGAATCCATTATGAAACAGTAGATGTGTCTCATACTATATCTCTAGAGCTGAGAAAAATGAAAGCTAGTTGCCCCTTATAAGTCCTGGCTTATATAGGAAGTTTATGAAAATTTAATCTTATGTATGTTACAAACTATTGGGAAATTAGAATAGGGCACGTAATATTTTGATGATGTTAAAAAAGACAAAAATAGGACAAAACATTTAATTTAACGTGGTTTTAAAAGGGTAAGTAAAAAACCCTAATAGGGTCACCCATAAAGTACATATCCTGGTAAAGTTTGTTTAAAGTAATCTGTGTGTGCTGTATAAATAATTATTATTATTATTAAAGCCACCAGGACCGGCTAGTCACCTGATCCCCCAACAGCAGTACCCCGGCATTTCTGTGATTTCCCATGTCTTTTTGCCTTTTGGTGGATGGGGGGGGCTGTACAGTCATTACTGTTCGAATGTTGGGCCCGGCAGATTTACACAAACTTATCAAGGTAAGTATTATATGGGGTCTGGTGCTTGCCCTAGTAAAGTTTTTGAATAGTAGCCAAGCCTTATCAATTTCTGATAATACACCCCCACTACATATGAGTAAATGGGGAATTCCTTAGAATGTTTAGAAATACTAGAAAAATATACCAACACCCAACAATACTCCTACAAAGTACCATATATACTCGAGAATAAGCCGACCCGAGTATAACCCGAGGCCCCTAATTTTACCACAAAAAACTGGGAAAACATATTGACTCGAGTATAAGCCAAGGGTGGGAAATGCATTGGTCACAGCCTCCCCAGTATATAGCCTGCCAGACCCTGCCCCATACTATATAGCCAGCACTTGCCCCCCAGTATATAGCCTGTCGGACCCTGTCCATAGTATATAGCTAGCACCTGTCCCCCAGTTTATAGCCTGCCAGCCCATATCCCCTCGTATATAGCCAGCCCCCTGCCCCAGGATATAGCCAGAAAGGTGAGTTTTTAAAAAATTTATAAGTATAAGCCAAGTTTGGGTTTTCAGCACATTTTTTTGTGCTGAAAAACTAGGCTTATACTCAAGTATACATGGTAAGTTGTATTTTTAGAGATAAGTAAAAAAAAATTGCAATTTATGGGGATTTCATTGCATTAAACCTGAATTATAATGCACACAGCAGCGCCGACGGAGTTAATTGAAATGTTGGGGTGGTCTATTTCAGTGACACATGACTAGCCCGTAACAAGATAAGCAATATAATTTTTATGGTTTCCTCACAGGACCTAACCATTCATGTCTTAGCTTACAATTTCCTGAAGCTCATCCACTATCAAATTAATGATCCAAATTTATTAGGGGAATAGAAAACCACCATAATTACAGCGATTTTGCATGGTTTGATTTGGTTGGATTTCAAGCCTTTCTAAGTTCTCAAATCGGCTTAACAACAGTGTGAAATGTAAACTATTTGGACACTTTTAAATCGGCTTAACAACAGTGTGAAATGTAAACTATTTGGACACTTTTACCAATGAAAATGACAGCACTGAACCTTCCCAGAAAAAACATTGACAAAACAAATATAAAATCAATAAAAATCAATATATAGACATATTTTAAGGAATTACAATGAGACCCGAATCCACCAGTAAAACCAGAATTGTAAACAAATATAAAATCAATAAAAATCAATATATAGACATATTTTAAGAAAATTACAATGAGACCCGAATCCACTTACCAGTAAAACCAGAATTGTGTAGGGCACCTTATAAGCTTTACTAAAATACCTTCCCCGTTTTCCCTGTTTTTTTTCAGTACGGGATATATACACACACAGTGTACTGTCACCGTACAGTCGGAATATATAACATAGTGGATGTCCGAAACACAGTGATAATACACTCCCCGTAAAGGTCACGTAATAGGAGATGAATATACACAGTGAGTAATCAGTACAGCGATAATACCATTGATGTCACAGTACAGGGATAATACACAGTTCCATGCATGGTAACACAGGTCAAGTGAGTGATTAATACACCACAGTGATGTCATCAGAATATCCAGTATGTCAGCATACGAGAATACACAAGTGGATTCAAGTACAGGGATATACAATATACACAGTGATCACATACGGGATAATACACACAGGATGTCACACAGTAATACATGGATAAATACATAATACACACATAGGTCACAGTGAGATGTCACAGTACACCGGGATAATCACACAGTGAGGCACGTCACAGTACACGGGATAAATACACACAGTGATGTCAACAGTACAGAGATACATAGCACACAGTGATGTCACAGTACAGAGATACTACACACAGTGATGTCACAGTACAGGATTATACACACAGTGATGTCACAGTACAGGGATAATACCACAGTGATTCACAGTACCGAGAAAAACACAAGTGTGGCACAGTAAGGGAATATACACATGATGTCACAGTCCAGAATACACACAGTGATGCACAGTACAGAGATACTAACACCACACAGTGATGTCACAGTACAGGGATAATACACAGTGATGTCCATGATAACAGTAGGGATAACACACTACACAGTAGTAATGTCACAGTACAGGGACTAATACACACAGTGTTACAGTACAGAAATAAAACACCAGTAATGGTCCATACAGGATAATACACACACAGTGATGTCACAGTACAGGGATAATACACACGTGATGTCACAGTACAGAGTATAATACACACAGTGATGTCACAGTACAGGAATAACACCAGTGTATGTCACAGTACAGGGATAATACACACAGTGATGTCACACGTACAGGATAATATACATAGGCACAGTGTATCACACGTAATGTCGCAGTAATAGCTGATATACCACACGTGATGTCACAGTACAGATATAAACACCACAGTGAGTATAACAGTACAGGGATATACACCAGTGGATGTCACAGTACAGGGATAATACACACACGTGATGTCACAGTACAGGGATAATCACACGTGATGTCACAGTACAGAAATAATACACACAGTAATGTCACAGTACAGGATAATACACACAGTGAGTGTACAGTACAGGGATAATCACACAGTGATGTCACAGTACAGTGAATATATACACCAGTGATGTCACAGTACAGGGATAATACACACAGTGATGTCACAGTAACAGGGATAATACACACAGTGAGTCACAGTACGGAATACTATCATTAGATGTCAAAAAAGTGATACAGACCTACACGTAATGTCACATATAGTAGAGATATACACAGGAGTCACAGTACATAGTGATAATACCAGTGATGTACCATAAGATAACAGTGATAACATACACCAGTGATGTACACAGTACACAAGGGATAATACACACAGTGATGTCACAGGTACAGGGATAAGACAAAACCAGTGATGTCACAGTACAAGGATAATAACACAGTGATGTCACAACACAGGATAAGTACACACACTAGATGTACCACAGTACAGGGATTAATACACACAGTGATGTCACAGTACAGGGAGTAATCACACAGTGGATGCAACTTACAGGATAATTACACAGTGATCAATCAGTGATAACACACAGTGATGTCACGTACAGGGATGATACAACACAGTGATGTCACAGTACAGGGATAATACACACAGTGATGTCCACAGTACAGGGATAATACACACATGATGCCAAGTACAGGTAACACACATTGATGTCACAGTACAGGATAATACACACATGAATGCAACCTGTACAGTGATAATACAACAGTGATGGCACACAGGTACACCTGAGCAGTAAGGGATAATACACACCGTGATGTCACATACAGGGATATACACACAGTGATGTCACAGTACAGGGATAATACACCACAGTGATGTCACATCAGATAAATAACAACGTGATTTCACGTACAGTGGATAATAACACAGTGATGTCATAGTACAGAGATAATTCACACAGTGAGTCACAGTACAGGGATAATACACACAGTGATGTCACAGTACAGGAATAACCACAGTGATGTCACAGTACAGGGATCATACACACAGTGAGTCACAGTCATAGATAATACACATAGATACAGTACAGAGATAATACACACATTTGATGTCATAGTACAGGATAATCAACCCTTGATGTCACATGTACAGGAATAATACACACAGTGGATGTCACAGTGCAGGGTAATACACACAGTGATGTCCAGTACAGGGAGAATACACATAGTGATTTTCCACAGTACAGGGATAATACACACAGTGATGATCCACGTACAGGTATAATACACATTGATGTCCACAGTACAGGGAGAATACACATAGTGATGTCACAGTACAGGGATAAATACACACATTGGATGTCACAGTACAGGGATAATACACAAAACAAAAAACACAGTGAGTTCAAACAGTACAAACCAGCAATGCGCCGAAAGCCGTGCTCAGGAGATACAGGGAGAAAAACAAGCGGGGGGGACCAAAGCAGCGGGGTATCAACAGATGTCACATACAGGTAAACACAGTGATTCACGTACAGGAGAAATACCACCAGTCGGGAGAAGATTGCTGGATAATCTTTGTACGTTGTATATTAATCACCAGGCTATCATTAATTTTTGAAAAAGATATATTTTCCAGTGTACATGGATCTGTGGAGATAATATCATGTAATATATCCAATAATATAAAGTAATAATGTTCACATCGCAGTTATATAATCTGCCGAGCAGCACATGGAGGTCTTCCCTCCTGGTCTTCTCATTGGTAGAAGCGCGCTGCGTGTTATTAACTCTATCTACCATCTGACATGTGGCTTTCCACAAATCCAATATAAATATTCCTCCTGACTGCATGCGAAATCCACGCAGATGCTGCCCCCCCCCCCCCCCCGTCACTGAGCCGCCTACAATGGTCATGATTATTTGTATGACTTTTTCTTCATAAACCGTGGTTGTAGCAAAGTAAAAAAACAGCAACGCGCTCCTCCCACAATGCACTGCTGCTCCCTTTGGCCTGTTTGGGCTGATCCGAGCAGTGTCAGTAATTACTATTCTGATGGCTTGCCCCTGGAAAGCTCTCACTTGTACCTGTGGGGACAGAGAATCATTTTCCAGGCGCCGGGGAGTCGAAGGCAGGGTGACGCCAGTGAAGGAGGGGAAGATGATTAATAGTCTTATAGATTCACGCCTCCTCACTTGTCCTGGCCCTGCCAGTAATTCCTATCCCGTGGATCCACCTTGACCACACATAATGGAGGCAGATGAAAGTTTGAAGACAAGGGCCCTCCGTCTTCTCCTCGATTGACATTACTCGTCTCACTTGTCACATTAATGAGTTTTTGGCCTCCAACTCTTGTGCACGGTTTACGATGATTCGATTGTGTTTCTACATAAACGGAACGGAGCTCATGAAATATGTCCAAGGCCGAGTCACGATGGGACGTATCTTTCTTTGGGGTCATCTCATCATTACTACTTATGCCTTATCCATTTAGTCTCTGATCTGACCACCGACCCGACCCTGAACCCAATTTCCACCCCAACCCACCGCCACGATCAGCAGACGACAAGCCTTCATATAGACAACCACCCGAAGTTCCCATTGCAAGTCAAGATCATCCTGCACATTATGGGCTTCCATAGAGCCTTCACACAATTGCCCATAGACGTCCACTTCCATAAGTTTCTACTCATTTTAGGAGACACTGAAGAACTTGCATTCTCCCCTTTCCGCCAAACACCAAGGTCCCGTTGCGGCCAGAGCCCCTGAATCGACCTTTAGCAATACACAGTAAAGGTGTCCTTGTCCACAACTGAATCTCCTAGAAATTCTAGAAATAATGGAAGTTCACACCCTACTTGGGCCCTGTTTCAGCAGTCTTCTGCCCTCAATATACTGCACTGGAAGGGGCAGATTAGACAGCCATGGTGAAGATTGTGGGCCATTACAAATCTAATTTTCTAATGGCATTTACATTGTTCATAATTTACTAGATCAAATTTCTGGGAAATGGACGGGGTCCCCTTTTTCCACCTTTAGTCTGCAGTTTGAGGAACATTAGAGGACCTCCCATGGTCCTGGAAGGACCCTTATCCAAGTACGAGGATTCATGCCTGAGGTCCTTCTTTATAATCTCTATGATCAAACTTGGCAATTGGCTCAGGAGGTCATGGCCCCTCGAAGCTTTGGGCCCCTGGTGTGCTGCCCAAGCCGCCTATATTATAATCCTGGACTGAACTTGCTGTGGCTTACCGATGATACACTTGGTCTCATCACTGGACCCACAAGTCCCATACCCCCTACACTGCCAGAATGGAGAGAAGAAAAACTGCTACAATGCTCAAACATGAGCCCTTTTATAAGGGTGAGCTGCAATACCAAGCACATCCACTTTACACTGCATGGCGCTGTGCAGCGAGAGTCTTAAGTATCCTAATCTCTCTTCCTAAGAATTCACGGTGGAAGCAGACATTGTCAAAGGAAAATATACACAAAGTCTGTCTCTCACTCCAGTCCGTCCTCATGGCGTCTCCCACTGTGTCTATTTATCTCACAGTCCATCCTCACTGGCAGACAGAAGGAGAGGGGAGAGGGAGGGAGCAGGATGAGTCATATCTTCCATTGCAGCTCCTTTCTATTTTTCAGACCTCAGACATGTAAACAAAGATCCACAGAGGTCTGCAAACAGAACTAAGACTGCTAAATCACACTTGATAACATCAAGGGGATTAATTTAGGCAGTAAGTTACATAGGCAACTTATCAAAAGGTGGGCAACACTTTAAGGGGTTTTCCAACTCAAAAAAAATTATAAATAGCTGTCATGGTATAAAATCAGAGAAGAAGTAATACTCACCTATTTGATCCCATCAATCTGGGGCTGCTGTTTCCCAAGGTGAAATGTCAGAAAATAGGGCGATTTGGGGATGTTGATGAGCTCAATGATTGCGTGTACCACAACATGGCCACTACAGATTGGATGGAGCCATCTGTACCATCCTCATGCACTGCGAGTTGCAGAGCTAGGGTCCGTAGGAAAATGGATTTGGTTTTGGAACCACCTATCTAATATTGATGGGTATTCCAATGTAGATCATCAGTATTACCATATATACTCGAGTATAAGCAGTTTTTCAGCACAAAAAAATGTGCTGAAAACCCAAACTCGTAATACCGAGTAAAAAAATAATCAAACTCACCTTTCGGCTTCCTCCTGCTTCTGGGGCTGGCTATATACGGGGCAGGGGGCTGGCTATGTAATGGGGGATATGGGCTGCAGGCTATATCTGGGGTGCAGGTGCGGTATATACATTGGGCAGGGTCTGGCAGGCTATTAATGGGAGGCTGTAACCAATCATTTCCCACCCTCGGCTTATACTCGGTTTTCCAGGTTTTTGTGGTAAAATTAGGGGCTTCGGCTTATATCTTGGGTCGGCTTATACCGAGTATATACGGTAAATTCTCCAAAAACACATTTAGGATGCGCTCTATTTGTTAAGCTGTTCCCCTTACCGTCCCCGAATTCATATGCATGCTCAGCTTGACTGAGTGTGCATATACTTTTAAATTAAAAAGAGGAAATAGCTTCCATCACCTCTGCAAGTCACCCATGGGGATCAAAGGATCAGGAATAAAAAAACTAAACATATCTGAGCCTTCCTACATCATAGTCGGAGAAGGGACATCCGGATCAGGCATCTTTTGCGGTTGTCTGTGGTTTGCTAACTTTTAAACCCACTGTCAGGTTCCAATGCGCTCAGAGAGTCGGACCCCCCCATGGATACTGATGATTTACCTGCGGATCAGTCATCAGAAATCAAAATACCTCCATAAATCCAGAACCACAGAAATATTACAGAAAGTGGTGCATATAAAGGGATGTATACGGTAACTTCTGCATGCTGTATATAGTCACATTTTCCTATGTGCCTTTGAAGATAACTTTTTTAGCCGTATTGTCCTTACCGTCTCCCGGATCCATTCACAGTCAGATAATCCATAAGGACAAATGTACCATTACCAGTAGAACGAGGTGGGGTCTTTAACTCTTCAGAGGAATCAAAAAAATAGACGTATCACAAGCGTTCCTAGGAGATATACTTTTTCTACACTGGGGGAGCCCATGGCATATCATTTTCCCATATTTTCCAAGATTGTCAGAACAATCATATTTGGCAATAGGGTACATGTTTTCTAATATCAACATGGCCTAAAGGGAACCTTATCACAGTTTAACACCATAAACTATAGCCCCCTCCGGAAGGTTATGAAATGCTTCATATCATTCCCATTGTTAATTTAAAGGACCTGTCACACGAAGGGCATTTTCCCGTAATGACAGATCCAAAAGGGCAAGTTAATACCAATATAAATCTGTTTTGCTAGTCCTTAAATCCTTTTACTTCTTTACAATCCTTACATTTATCTTACCTGGCTCCCTGCAAGAATCCTGTCCTGAGTCCCAAAGGGGCACTCAAATATAAACCGGCCGTTTAGAATTGAGGTTCCCCCATCCCCATCGGTTTTCAGCGATGTGACACAGATGTACCTTTTTTATTTTTGGTGCCTTGCTTCATGCGTGTTGCAACCCAATTGTGGCGATCCCTTAGGATGCACAGTTTTCTAAATGTTTGCAAAAATGCAACCACCGTGGCACAATGGTGCCAAACACATAGGTCCGCCACATTACATTATCACTTACCTGTCACGATTCACTACAACGTGCTCCTGATACCTGTATGTGTGCTTCCCCCTCAGGTCCGCCGAGAGTTCACCTTCTTCTTCGGTGTCCATTTAAGTGCTTGTTTGTGACACAATTTATTTAAATCCCGCGCCGCGTCCGAATCAGTGGATCGTATGGCCGTCACGGCCGCCACTACCCGCAGTCCTGAAATACCTTTCAACAGCCGCAAATCCCAAACGTTGGAAATCCGAGGAAAGTGCGGCCGCGGACCCTTAGTTAAGAGAACCCCATAATTAATACATGTTAAGCTCCAAGAGATCCTTTTTTTTCATGCAACGTGTCGCTGACACAATAATATCTGGGCCATAACCACACGGCGGTTCCTCAACAGGAATGTGCACAATCTCAAAATTATATATATATGCTCTGAGTATAACCCTGTCAACATAGACTTGGGTAGGAGTAAATTAAACTGGTGCAGAGCATCAAAGTGAGCTGGTGGGTACGGCTGCTTGTTAGTGGAGAACCCCACTGTTCGTGACCCACTAGTAACTCCGCCAAAGCAGACGTTACGTAACGACAGGAGAGGCTCGCAGTTGGAAAGACGCGTGTAATAAGAAAATAGTATCATAGATGACAGAATCCAGCATGAGGTATGACACAACAAACAGTGCCGGGCGTCGGGCAGTCCTACTGTCAAGGATAAACAGTCTCCATGTACAGAATCATCCCATGGGAGAGTAATATAATGCAGCATGGTGGGCTATTGTGGCACCGCCCCCGAACAATCCTATCCATGTAAATATCATATTTATAAGGTTCAACCTATTATTTCATACAAAGTACAGAAACGGCATCTCAGAAGAAAATGTAGTCATTGAGGCGGATGTAGCACTCACCTTCACCAACATGTTTTACTTTCTATTGGAAGTGAATTAGTGCAATAATGAGCTGATCATCTACACCAGAATAGAGGAGAGTGTCAGTCAAAAGACTCACCAGTTTTTGGCTATTGAAAGCATTTTTGTTTCCTCTTTTTTTCTGGAGCGATCATTAAAGGGAATTTCTAGATTTTCTGAAACCCTTAGGGGCCGAGGCAAGGAGTATAATAAAAACACAATATGTACTTCCCTGTTTCTAGCATACATTGTCCTCTAGTCTTGGGCACCAGTGGCTACATACAGAAGTGGACATGTTAAAATTAGATCAACCACTTGGGTGGGTCATGAGTTTGTTGTTGTTGTAAGTAAAAGCAAACATACTATAAAATCATACTTAAACACAGTTTTAGTCCTTCTACTTCTCACCTTCTTACTCTTGCAATCAGTGGTAGGTCTATTGCATTGTCTTCTGATGGCCCCTGGTCCATCTGGGCTAGACCCTGACCCTACCTCTGGTTGGGCCAACTTACAGTGGGTGTCTTCCTACTTGCTACTTTGAAAGCTATATGTCCCTCACCCAACAAATGACTCATTAACCACATTCCTAAATTACACGGCCACGTGGTATAATCTAGTTGTCAACGATGATGCCTATTGAGTATAATATATTGGATCAATTATTATTTCAGGATAGTGGACCTTCTGGCACACCATGGAGGTGATCTATCCTACACCTGGGACCAACAATCTGAGTGGCAACCTGGTACTTGCCTGCCGGAACGCAACTGGTCTTGCCTGTTGGCAGGTTCCACCAGGTCTTTCCACAGGTGACGCTAGCCCCGGTGGCAGCCAAGTTAACGGTACCTTTGCTCTCGTAGTAGGCTCAAGCGGAGTCGGGCAGGCGCCGATGTGCAAGGTCAAAGTCCAACCGGGTCACAAACTAGAAATCATGCACAGGAACACAGGAACCAGGACACGGACACGAGCAGGAACCTGAAACCGGAAGCACGCCAGATAGGAACACATGGAACACTGATTCAGGGAGACTTTCACAATGCTAGGTACTCAAAGATCCGTAGGGAAATCCTGGACAATTCGGCTCTTTAGAACGAAACGCGGAATGGCCAGCCGCCATACATCATGTGCTGCCCTTTAAATCTAAGAAGTTGCCAGCACACTGCGCAACTCCATAGTAGCGGGGATGCCGGCCACAGGCCAGGCGAATGGGAGAGGTGTCTGATCAGGGGCCCCCGGGCAGCGCCACTGAGAGATGACCGGGTGGGACCGAGATCCGTGACTGGATCGCGGGCACCTGTGTACCGTAGTAGACCAAGTAACCTTACGACGTGGCAGTTGATAGTATGCTTTGGGACTGCTCAAACACCACCAGCATTTTTTCTCTCGATCTGAATTTTATGGCTGTATGACGTCGCGTGCCCCTTCATTCTGGCATGGACCTCTTCATTATCTGACAAGGTGTCCTGTATTCACAGTAGCTTGTCGGTATAGAAGCCCGCATGCACAGCTCTACATCTCCGAATAACTTCAATTATGCTTACGTTAAGAATAAAAAACAGAGAAAAACAATAATACGACCTGGTCTAATTATGTTGAAGTAGGAGCCATTTACATACACCAAATGATATAATATGTAGATTGTCCGTCGTGGCCGTTTGGGCCCTTCCATTTGTTTCTTAACTCTGAGATGTGTTCCACTGTAAAATAACAAACCATAAAATGACCAAACGGAACCTGCACAAACAAAAAAAAATGAGAGGAAAGTCATAAATTGCAGTTAGCCTACTTTTCCAAAAGGAGAAGTGATCCTGCCCTCCCTGCACCCGGGCACGCTTGTGGGGTGGGATGGAGATAAATGGATAACACACAACAACCAATTTATTTCCACGCGTTCTACAGAAAAGCACAAGTTTTGCCCATAAAGAACAGGATTTTGAATGTTTGATTGTATTTTTTTTGGTATTTTTTTTTTTTGGTGTTGTAACAAAATGCAAAAAATGGAGCCGACAGAGCGCGGGAAGATGAGGACTGAAAAAGGGAGCATCAAGAAATAACCACGAGCGACCCCCCCCCCCCCCCCACCCCCACCAGAATAGCAAGAGACCACACCCCCCCCCCCCCCCCCCCCCCCCCCACCCACAGCGTCGAAGAGCAATGAGGGACCGACAAAAGACGCGAAGTAACGGAAAAAGAAACCCGAAACTACAATGCGTAATATAAGCGTGGAATGAACAAGAGGAAAACTCAATTTGAAGAGCGGAAGGAATGATTACGAGGAAGAGAGGACCAAAAAGGATAGACGAAGGGGGGTGAGTAAAACCATAAATGGAGAATCAACCCGAAAGGGGGTCAACTATACACGGGGAGATGAGTAATTACGGACAATGTGTTTATATCAGAGGGCTTACCGAGTGCTCAGACCAACCAAAAACCCCCCCCACCCCCCCCCCCCCCCCCCCCCCCCCCCCCCCCCCCCCCAACCCCCACCCCCGACCCCCCCCCCCCCCCCCCCCCCCCCGCCCCCCCACCCCCCACGCCTCCCCCACCCCGCCCCCCCCCCCCGCACCCCCCCCCACCCCCCCCCCCCCCCCCCCCCAACCCCCCCCCCACCCCCCACACCCCCCCCCCCCCCCCCCACCCCCCCCCCCCCCCCCCCCACCCCCCCCCCCCCCCCCCCCCCCCCCCCCCCCCCCCCGCCCCCCCCCCCCCCACCCCCCCCCCCCCCCCCCCCACCCCAACCCCCCCCCCCCCCCGCCCCCCCCCCCCCCCCCCCCCCCCCCCCCCCGCCAGGCTTTTTGTCGCTGCGGAGCTGTTACTGATAGTACAATTGGGATAAAGCCTGGCAAGCCAAGGCTTAGGAAGAACGGCGGTGCCCGCACTGTTTACCCTCATAATCCTCTCTTTGTTTTCTTGCTGTCATCTTTTAAGAGTTTTGTTTATGGCCTGACTTTTCTGTTTGTATATATCCTGCAGAATATCCTTAATTGATAGAGGAAAATCTACCAGAACGTATCTAAGTCTCATCGTTAAAAGCGGTGTCGCGTGCATGAGTTCAGCTTGCCTAAAAGAAAAACTAGTGATAACCCTAAACTCAATGTCTTGGTCCGTGCTGAACATTGAGGGTTTCGGGTCCGTCAAACCCTAACTTTCAGTCGAAGTTGCTTCTCCTCCTACCACAACAACTGTGTTTGTGCTGGCCTCTGCATACAGAAGGCGGTGTGCATTCTAGACGCGCTTCTATTTTCTCACATTTTCCAGGAGATCGATTATCCCAATTACATCATAGCACAACATTTAATAGGTAACACCCGCGATCGGTGCTAGGCATCTATCCGGGTGTTCTTTGCGGGTTTTCTCCCACAATTGAAATTCGGAAATCTGCCGATCCAACGTTGGCCAGTACGCTCACACCAAACTTAAGACATGTATTTTTCCAGCCATCCCAGTCACAAGATGACTTCCCCGCCCTCATACTCTGTCCTCAAAGGCGTTTTCCAGTATCAAAGCTATCACCACATCAATAGACCCGGGGTCTGTTGTACGCCAAAAAATGGAGCTCACAGTGGACATGAGCACTTCTGCTCATTCGTGATGAATGCCATCGATCTAATCATTACCCTTAATATTTCAATTGGGTAACAACGGACCGCCATTCCTCATGAGGTCAAACACTGAAACCTTTGGATAGGGAAAACTTGTTTGGAAAGAGAACCTTTAAAGGACTGTAGGGTTGTGTAACGTCTAAATATATGTGGCCAGAATCACAATACATACAAGCCAGATATAGTAGTGTTCATGATTCACGCACAATCAGCTACAAGAGGGTTTTGTTTTGTTGTCTGTTACCCATGAGACGTCAGTTTGTTTTGCATGGCAACGCTGGATATATATGACTCTCAGTAAAATTCCTATTTCCCCTGCATGAAGACCGTACCTATCCATAACTTACCCCAAATGGTTTGTAACTTAAAGCCGAAAAAACCCATCACAACCTTAGAGAAAACCTAAATACAAGTTTTTCACACTTGAGATTATTTTGTGGAGACGACCAAGTTTTTTGAGGACATTTGTTCTGTGGATAGGTGGAAACCTTGTTTGACTCATAGCTAGTATAGATCGGCTGGAAGGGATTCTCCCAAAGTCCTATCGATCCGTTCTGGCCTCCTGAGTGATGATGTCACCTTTTGACAGCGAAGGGGTTACAAACTGTGTGAGTGAACCCTTCCATAATTCTCCCCTGTCCATAGTACCTCTGGATAAGATAATGATCACCACGGGGTGTTAAAGCTGATGTAACACTACAGCCTTCAAGCAAAGAAATTTGGTGGATACCATTGATCAGTCCTTGTTTAACATCTGACCCACCTGTTTCCCTTTTTTGCTCATGTAGAAAAATAATAAAGTCCTTCAATAATAATACCAAGACTCGCCCTCTTATGAGATCTTGGAAATCTTTTTTGAAGATACGTCTACCGTCCATGGATTGAAGGAACATTAAGGATCCAGGTTGTCTCTTCACCCTCCTGGCCGAAGATTTGTAACAGAACCTACAATGGGTTGGTTGGTTTATTACAAGTCTAGAAATTTCTTGGTTTGTCCCACTACCTCTAGACCCACTAATATCTACTTTTCCATACCTCTCGTAACTGCATTCCTTGCGTTCTTTGATGGCTATATTTTGGTCAAACCCAGAACACCTCGGTTTCTGATTTCTTCTACAAAGACAAATCCTCTTCTTACCTATACCTTCTATAAATATAGTTGGTTTTGGTCAACTCCGACTGGCCCACATGATTAGGTAAAATTTTTCTTGTTGGCGACCCCAGAATCATAATGGGTTTCCAAGGTGGACTAACAAACAGCAGATAGACCCGCTGGAGATTGTCAATAGCTTGAGCGGCTGTTGCCAGAACTGAGCGTAACGCCTGTGCAAGTTCAAGGCTCAGAGCGGCTGGGGGCCCCACATAGGCTGTAATCATGAAATACATGGGGGGTAAGGGGCTGTATCTACAGGAATCCATAGGGTGAGGGGGAGCTTTTAAAAACTAACCAGAGGGATATAAACTAGGGTAATACTTTTGGGAACACATGGACTGTTTATTTTCTGATTTCTGAATGTTTAATTAGCTATGTAATTCACTGCAAAGGGCTCCACTGAGCTCTGGCTCAAGGGGCCTGCTGAACCTAGCCGATCTGTTTAGGGTCCAGCTACCAACCTTTTAACTTGAACATCACAGTTCCAGTAACTGTTAAATTTTCAAACCGTCTATTGTGTTCAGCTTTCTAGGCTTGTTTCACACGAGATGTTTGCCACAGAGGGGCCCCCAATTAAAAAAAGGGTGCACATTCGTAAAAAAGAAGCTACCCGACCTAGTCCTGAAACAACTCAATGGGATTTCAGTAAAAAAAAAAGCCCTACAACAGAGTTCGACCTTCCCGAACATGGGACTTATTTCTTGGGATAATACACACAGTGATGTTACAGTACAGGTATAATACACACAGCGATGTCACAGTACAGGGATAATACACACAGTGATGTCACAGTACAGGAATAATACACACAGTGATGTTACAGTACAGGTATAATACACACAGTGATGTCACAGTACAGGGATACTACACACAGTGATGTCACAGTACAGGGATAATACACAGTGATGTCACAGTACAGGGATAATACACACAGTGATGTCACAGTACAGAAATAATACACACAGTGATGTCACAGTACAGGGATAATACACACAGTGATGTCACAGTACAGAGATAATATACACAGTGATGTCACAGTACAGTGATGTCACAGTACAGGAATAATACACACAGTGATGTCACAGTACAAGGGATCATACACACAGTGATGTCAAGTACATAGATAATACACATAGTGATGTCACAGTAAAGAGATAATACACACAGTGATGTCATAGTACAGGGATAATACACCCAGTGATGTCACAGTACAGGAAATAAATACAACAGTGATGTGCACAGTGCAGGGATAATACAACACAGTTGATGTCACAGTACAGGGAGAATACACATAGTGATGTCACAGTACAGGGATAATACACACAGTGATGTCACAGTACAGGGTAATACACAGTGATGTCACAGTACAGGGAGAATACATAGTGATGTCACAGACAGGGATAATACACACAGTGATGTCACAGTACAGGGATAATACACACAGTGATGTCACAGTACAGGGATAATACACACAGTGATGTCACAGTACAGGGATAATACAACACAGTGATGTCACAGTACAGGGAGGAATACACACAGTCGGGAGAAGATTTGCTGGATAATCTTTGTACGTGTATTATTAATCACCAGGCTATCATTAAATATTTTGGAAAAAAAGAATATTTTCCAGGTACATGGACTGTGGGAGATAATATCATGTAATATAATCCAATAATATAAAGTAATAATGTTATCACATCGCAGTTATATGAATCTGCCGGAGCAGCAATGGAGGTTCTTCCCTCCTGGTCTATCTCATTGGTAGAAAGCTGCTGCTGGTTATTACTCTATCTGTAACCATCTGACATGTGGCTTTCCACAAAACCAATATAATTTCCTCCTGACTGCATGCGAAATCCACAGCAGATGCTGCCCCCCCCCCCCCCCGTCACATGAGCCGCTACAATGGTCAGTGGATTATTTGTATGATTTTCTTCATAAAACCGTGGTTGTAGCAAAGTAAAAAAAAACAGCAACGCGCTCTTCCCACAATGCACTGCTGTCCCTTTGGCCTGTTTGGGGCTGATCCGAGCAGTGTCAGTAATTACTATTCTGATGGCTTGCCCCTGGAAAGCTCTCACTTGTACCTGTGGGGACAGAGAATCATTTTCAGGCGCCGGGGAGTCGAAGGCAGAGGTGACGCCAGTGAAGGGAAGGGGAAGATGATTAATATGTCTTATAGATTCACTGCCTCCTCATTGTCCTGGCCCTGCCAGTAATTCCTATCCCCGGTGGATCCACCTGATCACACATAATGGAGGCAGATTGAAAGTTTGAAGACAAGGGCCTCCGTCTTCTCTCGGAATTGACATTACTCGGTCACATTAAATGAGTTTTTGGCTCCAACTCTTGTGCCGGTTTACGATGATTCGATTGTGTTTCTACATAAACAGGAAACGGAGCTCATGAAATATGTAGCCAAGGCCGAGGTCACCGATGGGACTTTATCTTCTTTGGGGTCATCTCATCTAAGTACTTATGCCTATCCATTTTAGTCTCGTGATCTGACCACCGAACCCGACCCTGGAACCCAATTCCACCCCACCCAACCCCGCCACGATCAGCAGACGACAAGGCTCTCATAAGACAACCAACCCGGAAGTCCCATTGCAAGTCAAGATCATCCTGCACATTATGGGCTTCCATAGAGCCTTCACAATTGCCCATAGGACGTCCACTTCCATAAGTTCTACTCATTTAGGAGACCACGAAGAACTTGCATTCTCTCCCTTTCCGCCAAACACAAGGGTCCAGTTGCGGCCAGAGCCCCTGAGATCGACCTTTAGCAATACACCAGTATAAAAGGTGGTCCTGTCCACAACTGAATCTAACTAGAAATTCTAGAAATAAAATGGAAGCTACATACCCTACTTGGGCTCCTGTTTCAGCAGTCTTCTGCCCTCAATATACTGCACTGGAGAGGGGAGTTAGGACAGCCATGGGTGAAGATTGTGGCCATTACAAGTCTAATTTTCAATGGCATTACATTGTTTCATAATTTACTAGAATCAAATTCGGGGAATGGACGGGGGTCCCCTTTATCCACCTTTAGTTCTGCAGTTTGAGGAACATTAGAGGACCTCCCATGGTCCTGGAAGGACCCTTATGCAAGTACGAGGATTTCATGCCTGGAGGTCCTTCTTTATATCTTATAGGAAAACTTGGCAATTGGCTCAGGAGGTCATTGGCCCCCTAGAAGCTTTGGGCCCCTGGTGGCGCCAAGCCGCCTATATTATAATCCTGGGACTGAACTTGCTGTGGCCTTACCGATGATATCACTTGGTCTACATCACTGGACCCACAAAGTCCCATAACCCCCTACACTGCCAGAATGGAGAGAAGAAAAACTGCTACAATGCTCAAACCATGAGCCCTATTTTATATAGGGTTGAGCTGCCAATACCAAGCACATCCACTTTACACTGCATGGCGCGTGCAGCGAAGAGTCTTAAGTATCCTAATCTCTCTTCCTAAGATTCACGGGTGGAAGCAGGACATTGTCAAAGGGAAATATATACACAAAGTCCTGTCTCTCATCCAGTCCGTCCTCATGGCGTCTCCCACGTGGTCTATTTATCCACAGTCCATCCTCACTGGCAGACACAAGGAAAGGAGAGGGGGAGGGAGCAGGATGAGTCAATAATCTCCATTGCAGCTCCTTCATTTTTCAGACCTCAGACATGTAAACAAAGATCCACAGAGAGTCTGCAAACAGAACTAAAGAACTGCTAAATCACTGATGAACATCAAGGGGTATTATTTAGGCAGTAAAGGTAATAGGCAACTTATTCAAAAGAGTGGGCAACACCTTTAAAGGGGTTTTACAACTCAAAAAAAAATTATAAATAGCTGTCAGTGGTATAAAATCAGGAGAAGAAGTAATACTCACCTATTGATCCCATCAATCTGGGGCTGCTGTTTCCCAAGTGTGAAATGTCAGAAAATAGGGCAGGATTTTGGGGATGTTGATGAGCTCAAATGATTGCTGCAGTACCACAACATGGCCACACAGATTGAGTGGAGCCATCGATACATCTCATGCACTGCGTAGTTGCAGAGCTAGGGTCCGTAGGAAAATGGATTATGGGTTTTGGAACCCACCCTATCTAATATTGATGGGGTATTCCAAGGGTAGATCATCAGTATTACCATATAACTCGAGTATAAGCCTAGTTTTTCAGCACAAAAAAATGTGCTGAAAACCAAACTCGGTATACTACGAGTAAAAAAATATATCAAAACTCACCTTTCCGGCTTCCCCTGCTTCTGGGGCTGGCTATATACTGGGCAGGGGGGCTGGCTATGTAATGGGGGATATGGGTGGCAGGCTATATACTGGGGTGCAGGTGCTGGCTATATACTATGGGGCAGGGTCTGGCAGGCTATATAATGGGGAGGCTGTTGACCAATGCATTTCCCCACCCTCGGCTTATACTCGGTTTTCCCAGGTTTTGTGGTAAAATTAGGGGCTTATTATACTTGGGTCGGCTTATACTCGAGTATATACTGGTAAATTCTCCAAAAACACATTTAGGATGCTCTTCTATTGTTAAAGCTGTTCCCCTTACCGTCCCCTGAATTCTATGCATGCTCAGCTTGACTGAGTGTGCATATACTTTAAATTAAAAAGAGGGAAAAAAGCTTCCATCACCTCTGACAGTCACCCATGGGGAATCAAAGGATCAGGAATAGAAAAACTAAACATATCTGAGCCTTCCTACATCATAGTCAGGGAAGGGACATCAGGATCAGGCATCTTTTTCGGGTTGTCTGTGGTGGTTTGCTAACTTTTTAAAACCCACTGTACAGGTTCCAATGCGCTCAGAGGAGTCGGACCCCCACCCATGGGATACTGATGATTTTACCTGCGGATCAGTCATCAGAAATCAAAATACCTCCTAAATCCAGAACCTACAGACAAATATTAAAGAATAAGTGGTGCTATAAAGGGGATGTATACGGTAACTTCGCATGCTGTATATAGGTCACATCATTTCCTAGGTTTGGCCTTTGGAAGATAAGCTTTTTATTGCTCGACTGTAGCCGTCACTCCAGATCCAACTTCAAAGTCAGATAATCACATAAGGACAAATGTACCATTACCAAGTAAGACGGAGGTGGGGTCTTTAACTCTTCAGAGAGGAATCAAAAAAATAGACGTATCCAGCGGTTCCTAGGAGATATACTTTATACACTGGGGGAGGCCACATTATTCATTTTCCCATATTTTCCAAGTTGTCAGAACAAAGTCCTATTAACATATTGGCAATAGGGTACAATGTTTTCTAATAGTCAACATGGCCTAAAGGGAACCTCTCAGCGATTTAACACCAATAAAATAGTAGCCCGCTCCGGAAGGTATGAAATTTGCTTCATATCATTCCCATTGTTAATTTAAAGGGAACCTGTCAGCACGAAGGCATTTTTCAGTAATGACAGATTCCAAAAGGGCAAGTAATACTCAATATAAATCGTGTTTGCTTAGTCCTTAAATCCTTTTACTTCTTTACAATCCTTACATTATCTTACCTGGCTCCCTGCAAGAATCCTGTCTGAGATCCCAAAGGGCACTTCAAATATAAACGGCGTTTAGAATGAGGTTCCCCCATCCCCCATCGGGTTTCAGGATGTGACACAGATGTACCTTTTTTATTTTGTTGTGTGCACCTTGCTTCATGCTGTTGCAACCAATTGTGGCGATCCCTATAGGTGCACAGTTTTCTAAAATGTTTGCAAAAATGCAACCGTGGCACAATAGGGGTGCAAACACATAGGGCCACATTTACATTCCAAGTGCATGTCCGGCTGGAATGCCTCTGCACGATTCAACTAAGATCGTGTGGCCTATATCCTGCATGTGTCGCTTCCCGCTCAGGTCCGCCGGAGAGTTCACCTTCTTCTTCCTGGTGGCATGTAAGTGCTTGATATTGTGACACAATTTGAGTTAAATCCCGCGTCATGAGTCCGAATCAGTTGGATCATCCGACGGCCGCCCCCCCAGTTAAATACCTGTCCACAGCGGCGCAAATCCCGGAAAACGTTGGATAATCCGAGGAGGAAGTGCGGCCGCGGACCCTTAGTTAATGAACCCCATAATTAATACATGTGTAAGCTCCAAAGATCCTTTTTTCATGCAAACGTGTCGCTGACACAATAATATATCTGGGCCATAGACACACGGCTGGTTCCTAACAGTGAAAGATGCTGCACAATATATATATATATTATATATCTGCTGCTGAGTATTAAACCTGTCAACAAATATGACTTGGGAGGAGTATTAAACTGAGTGCAGAGCATCAAAGTGAGCTGGTGGGTACGGTGCTTGTTAGTGGAGAGACCCCCACTGTTCTGGGACCCATCTAGTAACTCGCCAAGAGCAGACGTTACAGTAGACGACAAGGAGAGGCTCGCAGTTGGAAAAGACGGTGTAAGAAGAAAATAGTATCATAGATGACAGAATCCGCAGAGGTAGTGACACTAACAAACAAGTGCCGGGGGTCGGGCAGTCTAACTGTCAAGACTAAACAGTCTCCAATGGTACAGAATATCATCCATGGAGAGGTAGAATATATATGTCAGCATGGGTGGGCTATTGGTGGCAACGCCCCCGAGACAATCCTATCCATGTAAATATCATATTTATAAGGTGTCAACCTATTAGTTTCATACAAAATGTACACGGAAACTGCATCTCAGAAAGAAAAAATGTAGTCATTGATGCGGATGTAGCAATCACCTTCACCAACGATGTTTTACTTTCTATTGGAAAGTGAATTGCAATAATGAGCTGGACATGTCTACACCAGAATAGAGGAGAGTGTCAGTCAAAAGACTCACCATTTTTGGCTATTGAAAGCAATTTTGTTTCCCTTTTTTTTACTGGAGCGATTTAAAGGGAATTTCTAGAATTTCTGAAAACCCATTAGGGGGGGCGAGGCAAGAGTGATGAAAAAACACAATAATGTACTTTCCCTGTTCTAGCATAACATTTGTATTTTGGCACCAGTGGCTCATACAGGAAGTGGACAGTGTTAACATTAGATCAACCATTGGGTGGGTCATGAGGTTGTGTGTGTGTGTGTAAAATCACCTAAAAGCAGGCATAGCTATAAAAATCATACTACACTGACGTTTTAGTCTTCTACTTCTACTTCTTTACTCTTGCAATCAGTGGTAGTCTATTGAGTGTGTCTCTGATGGACACCTGGGATCCAGTACTGGGCTAGACCCTGACCCTACTCTGGTGGGCCAATTAACAGTGGGGTTCCTACTTGCTATTTGAAAGCTTTATGTTCAATCACACTAAAAATGATCATTAACCCCTTCCTAAAATTAGCACTGGGCCATCGTGTGTATAAGCTAGTGTCCAAACATGTCATTGAGTATAATTATTGGATGCATTATTATTTCAAGATTAGTGACCTCTGGACCACCATGGGAGGTGATGCTAGCGCCGCCTGGGAACACAATCTGAGTGGCACCTGGTCTTGCCTGCCGGAAAAGCGCAATGGTCTGCTGTGGCAGGGCTCCACAAGGTCGTTACAGGTGCGTCTAGCCCGCGGTGGCAAGCCAAGGTTAAGGTAACTTTGCAGTCTAGTGTAGGTCAGGCGGGCCAGTCCGGGAAGGCGGCAGAGGTGCAAGGTCAAAGTCCAAATCCGGGGTCAGCAACTAGAGATCAATGCAAAGGAAACACAGGAACAAAGGACCACAGGGAGAAGGAAAACAGGAACACAAGGAATAATGCAGGGAGACTTTCACAATGGCTAGGAGCTCAAAGATCCGTAGGGAAAATCCTGGGGAAACAGTCGGCTTTTAAGGAAAACGGGAAGTGCAGGCCAATCAGCAGGTGCTGGCCCTTTAAATCAAGAGTGCCCAGCACATGCGCAGCAAAGTGAGCGGGGATGTGCTCCACAGGTCCAGGCCGGAGCGGAGCGTGGAGAGGTGAGTCTTTGATGGGGCCCGGGGCAGCCGTCCACGGAGGTGACACGGTGTTGTGTGACCGAGATCACGGGACATGGATCGCGGGGGCACCTGGACGAGTACCAAAAGGAACTACACCCCCAGGGTGGAACATTGAGTAGTGCTATCGTGGGACCTTCAACATTTTACCACCAGACAGTCTTTGTCTTCTCGATGCCTGATTTATTTTATGGGCTGTGATGACGTCTGGTGGACCCACTTCATTCGGCATGGCCCCTCTACTTATTCTGACAACAGCGATGTACCATGCACTTCCTACCCACGTCTCACGCCCTGTCTGTGAATTTACACACAGTGATGTCACAGTACAGGGATAATACACACAGTGATGTCACAGTACAGGGAGAATACACACAGTGATGTCACAGTACAGGGATAATACACACAGTGATGCGAATTGAGCTTTTGCCCATTGCAGAATATTCTGAGTAAATCTCAGCTGTAGGGTCTATGGATTTTATTGTAGTCATATACAATGGGTATTAGGCAGTTTGGCGAGTCACCAGAGCGGCAATGACCCCCATGGAGCTGCGGCGGCGGCCATATTGATCACCACCCATCTTCCCCCTGTAGAATTTTCCACATCTTGACAGAAAAGGACGACTCAAGGATTTCTATTTTTCTTCTTAATTCTGAGGGAGCAGCTCTCCAGATCTGACAGCAAATGAATAGTTCATTATCCCAATGATGTATAAAAGATCCCACATCACAGGACGACCTTCAGGAGAGATCAAGGCCCGGCCTTCTCCAATGTTTATGTGGAATTAGCAGATAAGGAGGAGGGAGCCGCACAACGTCTTTATATAAGGGAAATGCTGTTAGATGTCTGAGCCGCAGGTAATTATCACCGGGGCAGGAGAGGAGAGAAATAGTCCGGGGTGTAAGAGGATCCCCCCTGCGCCTGCCCTAAACCCTGCACAGGAGACTCAGTAATCATAGGAGCCATTCTACAGTATACAAGGGGATAATACACACAGTGATGTCACAGTACAGGGAGAATACACACAGTGATGTCACAGTACAGGGATAATACACACAGTGATGTCACAGTACAGGGATAATACACACAGTGATGTCACAGTACAGG
>CM033649.1:7576784-7665942 GCA_019512145.1 Engystomops pustulosus
GATAATACACACAGTGAGTGTTTAACAGTACAGGAATAATACACAGTGATGTCACAGTACAGAGATTAATACAACAGTGATGTCACAGTACAGGGATAATACACACAGTGATGTCACAGTACAGGGATAATACACACAGTGATGTCACAGTACAGATAATATACATAGTGATGTCAAAATACAGTGATAATACACACAGTAATGTCACCGTAAGAGAGATAACACAGTGATGGACAGTACAGGATATACACCACAGTGATGTCACAGTACAGGGATAATACACACAGTGGAGGTAGTTTTAATCCTTTCAACAGTACAGGGATAATACACACAGTGATGTCACAGTACAGGAATAATACACAGTGATGTCACAGAGAATAAGAAAACACAAAAGTGAGTCAAAGTCACAGGGATAATACAACACGACTGTCAAATACAGGGATAATACACACGCGATGTCACAGTACAGGGATAATACACAAGTGACGTCACAGTACAGGGATAAACACACAGTGATGCACAGTACAGGGATAATACACACAGTGATGTCACAGTACAGAGATAATACACACAGTGATGTCACAGTACAGGGATTATACACACAGTGATGTCACAGTACAGGGATAATACACACAGCGATGTCACAGTACAGAGATAATAAACACAGTGATGTCACAGTACAGGGATACTACACACAGTGATGTCACAGTACAAGGATAATACACACAGTGATGTCACAGTACAAGAGATACTACACACAGTGATGTCACAGTACAGGGGATAATACACACAGTGATGTCACAGTACAGGGGATAATACACACAGTGATGTCACAGTACAGGGATAATACACACAGTGATGTCACAGTACAGAAATAATACACACAGTAATGTCACAGTACAGGATAATACACACAGTGATGTCACAGTACAGGGATAATACACACAGTGATGTCACAGTACAGAGATAATACACACAGTGATGTCACAGTACAGGAATAATACACACAGTGATGTCACAGTACAGGGATAATACACACAGTGATGTCACAGTACAGGAATAATATACATAGTGATGTCACAATACAGTGATAATACACACAGTAATGTCACAGTATAGACATGATATACACAGTGATGTCACAGTACAGAGATAATACACACAGTGATATAACAGTACAGGGATAATACACACAGTGATGTCACAGTACAGGGATAATACACACAGTGATGTCACAGTACAGGGATAATGCACACAGTGATGTCACAGTACAGAAATAATACACACAGTAATGTCACAGTACAGGATAATACACACAGTGATGTAACAGTACAGGGATAATACACACAGTGATGTCACAGTACATGAATAATATACACAGTGATGTCACAGTACAGGGATAATACACACAGTGATGTCACAGTACAGGGATAATACACACAGTGATGTCACAGTACAGGAATAATATACATAGTGATGTCAAAATACAGTGATAATACACACAGTAATGTCACAGTATAGAGATGATATACACAGTGATGTCACAGTACAGCGATAATACACACAGTGATGTCACAGTACAGGGATAATACACACAGTGATGTCACAGTACAGGGATAAACACACAGTGATGTCACAGTACAGGATAACAAAACAGTGATGTCAGTACAGGGATAATACACAGTGATGTCACAGCACAGGGATAAACACACAGTGATGTCACCACAGGGTAATAAACAGTGATGTCACAGTACAGGGATAATACACACAGTGATGCAACAGTACAGGGATAATACACACAGTGATGCACACAGTACATGGATAATACACACAGTGATGTCACAGTACAGGGATGATACACACAGTGATGTCACAGTACAGGGATGAACAGTGAGCACGTACAGGGATAATACACACAGTGATGTACAGTACAGGGATAACACACACAGTGATGTCACAGTACAGAGATAATACACACAGTGATGTCACAGTACAGGGATAATACACAGTGATGTCACAGCACAGGGATAATACACACAGTGATGTCACAGTACAGGGATAATACACACAGTGATGTCACAGTACAGGGATAATACACACAGTGATGTCACAGTACAGGGATAATACACACAGTGATGTAACAGTACAGGGATAATACACACAGTGATGTCACAGTACAGGGATAATACACACAGTGATGTCATAGTACAGAGATAATACACACAGTGATGTCACAGTACAGGGATAATACACACAGTGATGTCACAGTACAGGAATAATACACACAGTGATGTCACAGTACAGGGATCATACACACAGTGATGTCACAGTACATAGATAATACACATAGTGATGTCACAGTAAAGAGATAATACACACAGTGATGTCATAGTACAGGGATAATACACCAGTGATGTCACAGTACAGGAAAATACACAGTGATGTCACAGTGCAGGGATAATACACACAGTGATGTCACAGTACAGGGAGAATACACATAGTGAGTCACAGTACAGGGATAATACACACAGTGATGTTCACAGTACAGGATAATACACAGTGATGTCACAGTACAGGGAGAATACACATAGTGATGTCACAGTACAGGGATAATACACACAGTGATGTCACAGTACAGGGATAATACACACAGTGATGTCACAGTACAGGGATAATACACACAGTGATGTCACAGTACAGGGATAATACACACAGTGATGTCACAGTACAGGGAGAATACACACAGTCGGGAGAAGATTTGCTGGATAATCTTTGTACGTTGTATTATTAATCACCAGGCTATCATTAAATATTTTGGAAAAAGATATATTTTCCAGGTACATGGACTGTGGGAGATAATATCATGTAATATAATCCAATAATATAAAGTAATAATTCCAGGCACCGTGACTGTGGAAATCTTTTTATATTTGTTATCCATGGAATCCCTCCTTCCGAAATCTACTTTCAACATTATGCCAATGAGCATGAGAGGCTGCCCTAACTTTTCTCTGGCTTTACAGGCCGTTTCACTATCTCACCCCCCCCCCCCCCCCCCGCTTCCTCAGCACTTGCACAGGGAATGCTGAGGGAACAGGGTATAGGGTGAGACATTGGGGCAGATTTATCAAGTGTCTGAAAGTCAGAATATTTCTAGTTGCCCATGGCAACCAATCACAGGTCCTCTTTAAAATTTTCATGAGCACTGGTAAAATGAAAGCTGAACTGTGATTGGTTGCCATAATAATAATAATAATAATAATCTTTATTTCTATAGCGCCATCATATTACGTAGCGCTTTACAAATCATAGGAAACAAATACAAATATAATATAACATGACAGAGCACAACATTTGTATGGAACAACAGGAGTGAGGTCCCTGCTCGCCAGAGCTTACGGTTTATGAGGATGATGGGGTAACACGAGGTAAAAGAATATTTTATGGTAAAGCCATTCTTCTTAGGGAATGGGTTACCATTAAAGACAGCAGATCAGGACACACAGATGAAAATTGCAGAGATATAACAGCAAGCAGGGATGGGTTACCTGTAGAGGAAGAAGAGGAGAGATGGAGGTTATAGTCCATTAAATTGCCGTTTTTATAATTGCCATTTTCAAATTATTGCGTGACACTCAATCTATAGGACACTCTAGCTATAGGACGGTCTGCAGCCTACAGCCATGGGCAACTAGAAATATTCTGACTTTCAGACACTTGATAAATCCGCCCCATTGTTAAAGATTGAAAAACCAGATCTAAGAGGGATGAGGGTAGCCCCTCAGACTCATTAACATATTTTTTAAAGTTGATTTCAGAAGGAAGGAGGCCATACATAGCAAATATAATAACATTACCATAGTCACGGTGCCTGCATCTATGAGTAAGTGTCCCCGGTTTATCACGATGGATTTTGGTGTTAGGTTTCCTTTAATCTTTTAGATGCTTTGATCACCATCTAAGAGGATACAACTGGTATTTTGGCTGTACCCATGCAATTGCCATTACAAGCATGTTATTTCAGGGATGCGAACTTTATTCTGGGAAAACATATTACGTACTTGTAGTACTTATGTGTTACGTTCCGACTTTACACATTGGGTTAAGTCTCACTAAGGCAATACTAAAATTGGTCATAGACTCTAGATTAATATTGAGTTAGTCTACTGGATTAACTAAGACTGACAATTATTTAACGGATAGTATGTTCCGACTCCCCATTGGCAGATATCAGAGCAGAGAAGGATCGGGTTATTCGATTTCAACTTCTTTGGAGGACACCCCTACAGGTGTCTGGAAGTGGCTTATCCGCTCTCTAAATACGACATGTATATGTATGGGAAAGAGAAAAAAAGCTGAGCAGATGTTCCCGAACATCTGCAATCTGTTCTGCACTGTGTTCTTTCACTGTGCTCGTTAAGTTTATAATTTTACTGAAAAACGCTCGGGTCTCCCATTGATTTCAATGGGGCTCGTTACTCGAAACGAGCACTCGAGCATCTGGAAATGTTCGGCTCGAGTAACGAGCACCCGAGCATTTTAGTGCTCGCTCATCTCTAAAGGCTACGAAAAATATAAATGCATTGATGGGATCACAGTTTCCGTGTTTTTTTAAATATGTTTTATTTTTTACTGTATTTATAGAATACGTGAATTAATAAGCATGTTTTACATTTTTATTTAGAAATTTTTAATTTTTTTTTTTTTTTTTTTGATCACTTGTATCATAAATACTGTACACTGTAGTACTCCATTGTATTGCAGTGTACAGCAGCCCAATTTGACAGCCAGCCCAAGGGTCTTGGCTTAGAATTTGGCAGGTTTGCATGCATTTGGCAGACTTCTGGCTACCATGCTGACACTATGACCCCTTTCAATCATGCTGCAGATTTTGGGGATATGGTGACGACAGAAGGAACCAATCTTCATTACCAAAAGGAAATCTACCATCAAAATCCATCATTATAAACCAGGGGCACTTACTCATAGATGCAGGCACCGTGACTATGGTGACCTTCTTATATTTGTTATCCATGGAATCCCTCCTTCTGAAATCAACCTTCAACATTATGCCAATGAGCATGAGAGGCTGCCCTAGCTTTGATTTGTCTTCACAGGCTGTTTCACTATCTCATCCTCCTGCTTCCTCAGCACTTGCGCACAGGGTGTTGAGCACAGGGTGTAGGGTGATACATTGTTAAAAGATTGTAAAACCAGAACTAAGAGGGTTAGGGAAGCCCCTCAGACTCATTAGCATATTTTTAAAAGTTGATTTTAGAAGGAAGGAGGCCATAGATAGGAAATATAAGGAGATTACCACAGTCACGGTGCCTGGATCTATGAGTAAGTGTCCCTGGTTTATCATGATGCATTTTGGTTTCCTTTAACCTTTTAGAAGCTTTGATCACCATCTAAGAGGATACGGCTGGTATTTTGGCTGTACCCATGCAATTGCCAGTACAAGCATGTTATTTCAGGGATGCGAACTCTTCTTTTTATTCTGGGCAAGCATGTTACGTACTTATAGTACCTATGTGTTACGTTACATATGGCTTTACACATTGGAGCACATTGGGGCACATTTACTAAGGGTCCACGGACCGCACAAACGTTGGATATTCTGATGATTACTGTTTTGTGCTGCATTCAAAAGCTGATTGTGACACACGCGATCGGATTTTGGCGCAGCGAGGATCGCGCAATGGACAGGTAAGTAAATGTGCCCCATTTACTTTCCCGTCCCTTGCGCGATCCCCCCTATGCGTTGTCCGACGATCATGGACTCCAGCGTGATTCACTAAGAACGTGCGCCCGATATTCTGCATCTGTCGCTTCCCCGCTCAGGTCCGCAGGAGTTCACCTTCTTCTTCCCGGTGCATGTAAGTTCTTGGCTTGTGACACAAATTCAAATGTTAAATCCCGCGCTCAGTCCGAATCCGTCCCACCGTCTGACGGCCGCGAGTGCTACAATCAGCTTTTAAATGCGGCACAAAACCTTAATCGTCAGAATATCTGCCATTTGTGTGGTCCGCGGACCCTTAGTAAATGAGCCCCAAAGGGTTAAGTCTCACTAAGGCCATGGTCATAGACTCTAGATTAATATTGGTTCAGTCCACTGGTTTTAGTAAGACTGACAATCATCTAACGAATAGTATGTTCCGACTCCCCATTGGCAGATATTAGAGAAGAGAAGGATCGGGTTATTGGATTTCAACTTCTCTGATCTTTTTGTTCTCAGGAGGACACCCCTACAGGTCTCTATGCTAAATACGACATGTATGTGTATGGGAAAGAGAAAAAGCTGATGGATGATGTTGCATTATATTGAAAGCGATCTAAGATTACAGGGTCGAGTACCTATGGTTCCACCCCTTGCCGATTCTCCAGACTCTATCCTACTAGACTAATGCTAGTCTCAAAGTTGTCTTTGTTTCATCCTACCAGGAAGCCCCCAGATCTCCTATGGCTCTTTAGACTCTTCATCGTAACCAGAACATTGCTAAAACGAAATTCTCTTTTCAGTAAAAGGGTTTTTTTTTTTTAATATCTCTAAGCAGTAAAATATTTAATTTAAATTTTCCTCTTCCGACAGGGGAAGTAAATTAACTTGTGAAATTAATCACATTACATTTAATGAAAAATATAAATACAGTCACACTGTATGTCTGCCTCTCGCTTCAGGGGATCAGGATTTATATTAAAAACTACCGTTCACTGTGAATTTCTGCCACTGTTCCTCGCGTCATTTCAATTTGTTTTTGTTTGTGCATAAAAAAAAACGTTTTTGTGAGATGGAAGGTGGAGGTTTATGGGTCATCCGGCCTTCTAATAAATGTCTTCCACCATTCTATAAAGTTCGTTTGATTTACTGCTCCAGGGTCTAAGCATTTTTTGTCATAGTTAAACCTGGCAAGGCTTATAGGATTAGAAAAAATACATGTTTTCTTCCAAAAACATTGCCATCCTGTACCTACAATTTTTATATTGTACGGAAGATCAGCCCCATTGACTGACATGGAATAATAAAAGTGGTAGCAGCTACAGATGAACCAATTATTGAAGAAAGCTGCCATAATCCTCAAATCTTTGATAACACGTTTTTCCAGTTCAAAAAGTTGGTAACAGTAGGATCACAATTGTCGGAAAAAAAAGAAGAACTGTCAGGGTCGCTAGGGAGAATGCTGGGACTTCTGGTTCTTTTGGTGGTTCCCCGACCCCCGGCGCGTATCCGCGCAAACTCCACCTCTCATCCCGGACAGCGGCTGCTAAGATCTTGCGCTGTCTAGGAGTTGTGTTCGGAACTGCTGGGACTTGTGCTACCTCTGCATGATGCCTGGTTGTTCTGCACCATGAGGGGTTAATTCCTGAGCTGCTTACCCTTTTATTATTCATGTCAGTCAATGGGGCTGCTTTCCGTACAATTAAAAATTGTAGGTACAGGATGGCAATGTTTTGGAAGAAAACATGTATTTTTCTAATCCATAAGCTGCCAGTTTAACTTGACAAAAATGCTTAGACCCGGAGCAGTAAATCAACGAACTTTATAGAATTGGGAAGACATTTATTAGAAGGCCGGATGACCCATAAAACCTCCACCTTCATCTCACAAAAACGTTTTTTTTATGCACAAACAAAAACAAATTGAGAATTGACGCGAGGAACAGTGGCAGAAATTCACAGTGAACGTAGTTTTTAATATAAATCCTGATCCCCTGAAGCGAGAGGCATACTACATGTGACTGTATTTTATATTTTCATTAAAATGTAATGTTATTAATTCACAGTTAATTACTTCCCCTGTCGGAAGAGGAAAATTTTAATTAAATTTTTACGTTAGAGATATTAAAAAAAAAAAAAACAACCCTTTTACTGAAAAGGAATTTCGTTTTAGCAATGTTGGTACATGAAGATCTAAAGAGCCAGGAGATCTGGGGGGCTCCTGGTAGATGAAACAAAGGCAACTTTGAGACTAGCATTATCTAGTCAGGTAGATTCTGGAGAATCGGCCAAGGGGTGGAACCATAGGTACTCGACCTGTAGTCTTAGATCGTTTCGATATAATGCAACATCCTCCATCAGCTTTTTTTCTCTTTCCATAACATTACTGTCGTATTTAGAGAGCGGATAAGCCACTTCCAGACACCTGTAGGGGTGTCCTCAAAGAAGTTGGAAATCGAAAACCGATCCTTCTCCTCTGATTGCGCCATGGGGAGGTCGAACATACATCCGTTAAATAATTCGTCTTCGTTATCCAGTAGACTAACTAATATTAATCTAGAGTCTATGACCAATTTAGTATTGCCTAGTAGACTTAACCAATGTGTAAAGTCGGAACGTAACACATAAGTACTACAAGTAAGTAATATGTTTTCCCAGAATAAAGTTCGCATCCCGAATAACATGCTTGTAATGGCAATTGCATGGGTACAGCCAAAATACCGTTTGTATCCCTTTAGATGGGATCAAAGCATCTAAAGATAAGGAAACCTAACACCAAAACCATGTGATAAACCGGGACACTTACTCCAAGATGCAGGCACCGTGACTAGGTACATGTTATATATTGCTATGTATGGCATCCTTCCTTCTGAAATCAACTTTAAAAAATATGTTAATGAGTCTGAGGGGCTACCCTCATCCCCTTAGATCTGGTTTTTCATCTTTAACAATGGGCGATTTATCAAGTGCTGAAAGTCAGAATATTTCTAGTTGCCCCTGGCTGTAGGCTGCAGACCGTCCTATAGCTAGAGTGTCCTATAGATGAGTGTCACGCAAAAATTTGAAAATGGCAATTATAAAAACGGCAATTAATGGACTATAACTCCATCTCCCTCTTCTTCCTCTCAGGTAACCATCCTGCTTTGCTGTTAATCTCTGCAATTTCATCGTGTGTCCTGATCTGCGTCTTTAATGGTAACCCATCCCTGCTGCTGTTTATATCTCTGCTTTTCATCTGTGGGGTCCTGATCTGCTGTCTTAATGGTAACCCATCCCTGCATCAATTTTCTCTAAAGTTACAATCCTGTTTGATCTTCTTTAATTAACTGATCTTTATATCTAGAAACTTTGTTTGTTTTTTCTTGCATGAGACTTCACTCATGTGTCCTGATTTCCGGGCGGGTCTAATGATTTTACAACCCAGTATGGCTCTGCCCCTTCCCTTTAAATGTAGTTTCCTCTAGCTGCAAGGCCTGTAGGATGCAGACGTCCTATAGCTAGAGTGTCCTATAGATGAGTGTCACGCAATAATTTGAAAATGGAATTATAAAAACGGCAATTAATGGACTATAACCTCCATCTTCTCTCTCTCTCTTCTTCCTCCTCTTCTTCTACTACGGTTACCCATCCCTGTTGCTGTTATATCTCTGCAATTTTTCATAGTGTGTCCTGATCTGTGTCTTTAATGGTAACCCATCCCTGCATCAAATTCTTCTTCCTCAAGTTTACAATCCTGTTTGATCTTCTTTATTAATGATTTATATCTAGAAACGTTGTTTGTTTTCTTTGCATGAGAAACTTCACTCATGTGTCTGATTCCGGGCGGGTCTAACTGATTTTACAACCCAAGTATGGCTCTGCCCCTTCCCTTTACAATTTAGTTTCCTCTAGGCTGCAAGGCCTGTAGGCTGCAGACCGTCCTATAGCTAGAGTGTCCTATAGATTGAGTGTCACGCAATAATTTGAATGGCAATTATAAAACGGCAATTTAATGGAACTATACCTCCATTCTCCTCTTCTTCCTCTCTCCTCTCTTCCTCTACAGGTAAAACCATCCTGCTTGCTGTTATATCTCTGCAATTTACATGTGTGTCTGATCTGCTGTCTTTAATGGTAACCCCGCCCGCATCAAATTCTTCTCTAAAGTTGTACAATCCTGTTTGATTCTTTATTAACTGATCTTATATCTAGAACTGTTGTTTGTTTTTCTTTGCATGAGAAACTTTCACTCCGTGTCCGCATTTCGGGGCGGGTCTAATGATTTTACAACCCAAGTATGGCTCTGCCTTCCCTTTAAATTAGTTTCCTCTAGGCTGCAAGGCTGTAGGCGCAGACCGCAGCAAGCTAGAGTGTCCTATAGATTGAGTGTCACGCAATAATTTGAAAATGGCAATATAAAAAAACGGCATTAATGGACTATAACTCCATTCTCCTCTTCTTCCTCTCTCCTCTTCTTCCTCTACAGTGAACCCATCCCTGCTTGCTGTTATATCTCTGCAATTTTCATCTGTGGTCCTGATATGCTGTCTTTAATGGTAACCCATCCCTGATCAAATCTTCTTCCTAAAGTTACAATCCTGTTTGATCTTCTTTAATTAACTGATCTTTATATCTAGAAACTTTGTTTGTTTTTTTGCATGAGAAAACTTTCACTCATGGTCCTGCATGTCGGTCTATGATTTTACACACCCAAGTATGGCTCTGCCCCTTCCTTTAAATTTAGTTTCCTCTAGGCTGCAGGCCTGTAGGCGAGACCGTCCTATAGCTAGAGTGTCCTATAGATTGAGTGGTCACGCAATAATTTGAAAATGGCATTATAAAAGCGGCAATTTATAGACTATAACCTCCATCTCTCCTCTTCTTCCTTACAGGAACCCATCCCTGCTTCGCTGTTATATCTCTGCAAGTTCATCTGTGTGTCCTGATCTGCTGTCTTTATGGTAACCCATCCCTGCATCAAATTTTCTTCCTAAAGTATGAACCAATTATTGAAGAAAGCTGCCATAATCCTCAAATCTTTGATCACACGTTTTTCCAGCTCAAAAAGTTGGTAACAGTAGGATCACAATTGTCGGAAAAAAAAGAAGAACTGTCAGGGTCGCTAGGGAGAATGCTGGGACTTCTGGTTCTTTTGGTGGTTCCCCGACCCCCGGCGCGTATCCGCGCAAACTCCACCTCTCATCCCGGACAGCGGCTGCTAAGATCTTGCGCTGTCTAGGAGTTGTGTTCGGAACTGCTGGGACTTGTGCTACCTCTGCATGATGCCTGGTTGTTCTGCACCATGAGGGGTTAATTCCCAGTAGCTGTCCAGCTCCTATCAGGTTCTGGAGGTGGGGTTCTGGCTGCATAAATTGCAGCCTCACTAGTCACCTGTGCCAGTGTTTGAAATCCCTTCTCCACTCGCTCAGCATTAGGTTTGACTTGCTCTGTATCTGTATCTGTATCGTTGTTGACCTCGGCTCGTTTTTAACATTGATTCTTTGCCTACTGATTTTGCTATTGACGTACCCTCTAGTTGTTACTCCGGCTAGTTTACTATTCTTTTGTGTTTTATGTTTGTCAGTCTGTTTGTGTTTCCCTTCCCAAACTTATCAGTGTATTTCGAGTCTTCAAGTAGTCGCCCCACGGTTTAGCGTGGGGGGGCTATAGGAAGGGACAGAGGTTTGGGCAAGCTCAGGGCACACTATCCCCTGTCTTTTGTGTTACCCAATCCTAACAAGAACCTTTACTTACCAATCTTACTTTACAACCAAACCCTGGAATGATGCTGCCTGGACTACTTCTTGTCCGCTAGTCATGAGCAGATCCGCCAATTTTGAAAACCTTTTGAAATGTTGAAAAATCAGTAACATCCGCGATCGGTGCTGGCAACGGGTGAGAACTGTTTAAATGCCTCTGGTATAGTCGATGACTTTGGCAGATCAGTGCTAGAGTGTGGCCAATGTGATTTAAAGAGGACCTGTCACCCAAAAGGAAGCGCACTAGGAGCTACTTACTAATATAAGCAGCTCCTAGCGCTAACCCATTTTTAGCAGTGATAAACTGCTAGCTTTATCGGAACCCTTTGATAAAGCTAACAAACACTGCAGTGCCATACAATTGGAATGCCGGACCAAGCTCAAAGTAGTCCGGTGTATTCATAAGGGGGTGGTCTGATGAGGAGATGACTGCTGAGGGGCGGTCTGAGGAGCAAGCGGCGCCCCCTCATGAATAAGCCGGAACGCTGTGAGCTCGGTTAGGTGTTCCAATTGTACGGTGCAACAGGGTTCTGATAAGGCTAGCAGTTTAGCACTTCTAAAAATGGGGTAGCCTAATGTGTTTTTGGGTGACAGGTCCTCTTTTAATACTGCTTGTAATGAATTTCAGGGTCGGCTCCGGGGAACCCCAACCTGCAAAGTTTAGTATGAACTGAACTTTGCGGTTGGGGTCTGCTAGATATTGCCAAAACTTAAGCCCGTCTCAATGATTGAATAAGCCCATTGGTTGGGGCATCTCCCCACTTTGGTATGTGATTGGCTGAGCAGTCATTCCCAGGCAGTCTAGAGCAGGGAAGCAGACACTAGTTGTGACCCATAATGGGAGTGGTATGTATGGATGAGATGAGTATGGCATTTTTTTTAACCCATGTTGAGTACACTGCCACCAACCTATGTCTGGCCAGTTAATCATCTGAGATGGGAGTATTTTTATCCAATGACAATATTTAATTATCGGTTAAAATTACTGTGGGTGTTGAAAATACAAAATATGCCTCAAATAGTAAGTTAGTTTATGAAAGGCTCAACTTATTCTGAAATAAACACTATTATCATGATAGTATAGATGGCTAGAAATACATTTTTAGGCTCGAACAAAATAAATAAAAACAACTTTCAGATACTTTTCTGAAACATTTTCTCCATGGTCACAGACTACAAACATGCCACAAGTGTAGTCTGATCCTCAATGTATTTATATTTTTGCTATTTTACAGAAAGTAACATATGCAAAATAGCACTTCTGGAGGATCAGACAGTACAGGGTCTGTATGTACTTCTGAAGCAATGGACACATACTTCAGATATATACTGAATGTGCTGATAATGTGCTGAAAAACCTCGCTTCGGCTTATACACGAGTCAATGCTAAAAAAAAAAAATTAATACTCACCCACCGGTGTCCGCAATGTTCGTCGCGGCTCCCGATCCCTGTCGCGGCTCCCGGCGGCTCCCCGTGTCTCCTCTTCTGTCTTCTATCTTCTCTAGCCGGCAGAGTCGCGTCCATGCGATCTGCCGGCCATCGCACACTGTAATGCAGCGCTGTCGCCGCTGATGACGTGACAGCGCTGCACCACAGTGTGCGACGGGCATCACGATCTCCCGGCCAGAGAAGATAGAAGAGTGAAGAAGCCGCCGGGAGCCGTGATGGGGATCGGAAGCCGCCGGGAGCCGGGAGGAACATCGGGGACACCGGAGGGTGAGTATTACGTTTTTTTTTTTATCTGTATGCTACACAGGCTGTATACCGATGGGGGCAGTGCTGTATACCGATGGGGGCAGTGCTGTAAACCGATGGGGGCAGTTCTGTATACTGATAGGGGCAGTGCTGTATACCGATGGGGGCAAGCTGTATACTGAAAGGGGGCAGGCTGTATATTGCAAGGGGGCAGGCTGTATACTACTGGGGACAGGCTGTATACTGCTGGGGACAGGCTGTATACTACTGGGGGCAGTGCTGTATACTACTGGGGACAGGCTGTATACTACTAGGGACAGGCTGTATACTACTGGGGACAGGCTGTATACTACTGGGGACAGGCTGTATACTACTGGGGGCAGGCTGTATACTACTGGGGGCAGGCTGTATACTGAGCTGGGGGCAGGCTGTATACTACTGTGGGACAGGCTGTATGCTACATGGGGCCAGCTGTTGCTACAGGCCAGCTGTATCTATACATGGTGCCAGGTTGTATGCTACATGGGGCCAGGCTGTATGCTACATGGGGCTGCTGGCGTATACTACACCCCTCGGCTTATACTCGAGTCAATATGTTTTCCCAGTTTTCTGTGGTAAAATTAGGGTCTCGGCTTATACTCAGGTCGGCTTATAACTCAAGTTTATACGGTAATATGTTTTCAAGAGACCGGCATATCCTAAGTGATGCAAGTTCTTAAGTTATGGCTAGTTATTATTATTTTATGTAATGTAAGAAGAAGGAGAAGCAAGGTGAACATATTCAAGTGTGGTTCTGTATAGTGTTGATGCTCTTAGGCTCCTTTGATCTATTGTTATAGACTCACTAGTCTCTCTGAACCGTCACTGAATACCTGACCTACAATCATGATAATGAAAAATTCCCTTTAAAGTAGTCAGCCAAGATTTTCAATTATGTGCCCGTCAGTCTGAGCTGAATAAATAACTACACCTTTATTTACCCCCCCCGATGCAGATAGTTGGTGGAGGGTGGTCCTAAGCTAGATAATAAATTCGCAGATTACCTCTTTAAGGGTATTGAGAACAGGCAAACCTACTCACCCCCCTGCTGTGTCCCTGTTGAAAGTGTAGTGCAGGCATCTTAACTTAAATCTGTTCTGTCTCCTCCCACCAGTAAAATCATTCCCCAAACTTTTTTCTCCTTTGTCTATGGTCGACTGCCCATCTGCTTAGCCTCCGCCCATCACGGGGAAAGACCTGCCGCTTCCCCCACAGAGCTCACTTCTAAATTCATCCTTGCAGTGAGAGGACAGCATTCTGGTAAGACAGGGAGAGGACATCCTGTCTGCTCAGTTGAGATTTGAAGAGACACTGAGGTGTCAATCAAAAGACGGAGGCGGGGTTCACAGACAGCCTGGAGAAAACATGACTCTTCTATTCAGAGTTTGACTCTTTGGGGCAGATTTACTTACCCGGTCCTGTCGCGATCCCGCAGTGCGTTGTCCGACTGGATACGGGTGCGCCGCGATTCATGGATATCGTGCATCCGAGTTCCTGTATCCGTCGCTTCCCCGCCAAGGTCTGCCGGAGTTCACCTGTTTCTTCCCGGTGCACGTGAGTGCTTGATCTTGCGACACAATCGTGTTTTTAAATTCCGCGGTTCGTCCGAATCCGTCGGATTGTCCGACGGCCTGTCCCCCGATTTATGTCGCGTGCAAGCCGGCACCGATGCGCCAAAATCCAATCGCGTGCGCCAATATCCCGGGGCAAGTCAGGGCAAAAGAGAAATATTTGGGAAACCTGATGAAAGTGCGGCATTCGGACCCTTAGTAAATGAGCCCCATTGTCTGCTCATTCGCATGGCTCTAACAAAGGTACCATGCCTCAGTGGCAGATAATTTTAGAGTATATGTAGGGGGAGGATTTTTAACCCTTAACCAGCAGTGGTAATTACTGGGGTGTGGGGTAAAATTTGAAATTCTGGTGACAGGTCTTCTTTTAGCACATATCTATAGTATCCACCTTAAGTAGAACTATTTCCATGTTACCGTATTAAACCACAGCCTTTACTTACGTGACTTCCATATAAGTAATAATAACCAGGTACAATCTTCTATTACAATGAAGCCACTTCTACTACTTAAACGTTTCTTTAGACAAATGACTTCCAAATGACACTTATTCCCACCAAAAGAACTTTCCATTAGAAGCTGCCCTCTTCCCTCACGTCAGTGTATCACACGCCGGTCTGATAGCCTGTTCCGAACACAATGTGCCTTTAATTGGAGTTTGTTTTTTAGTACATACTCCCAGACGACTGTAATGACATTGCTGCTCAGATTTCCAATGTAACGTATGTGCTGTCTGTTCAGCTGAGTGCACTGACATCTGATAGCGTATCAGGATACCGCAACATACCAGTTCCATTCCCATGACAAGGAGATCACAGGAATATGCTCCAAGCTCTAATGCGTTAGGCCTCTTGTTCGCAGTCTCACCATTTGTCCTTTTTAGATTACTTATATCCAGACCCAAATAATTCCATTTATTTATTTTTTCTAAAGTTTATAGGGAAAGGGACAGCAACAGCGTATCTGATCAAGGGATTGGAATCTATTGTAACAGATCTGATCAGATTTATAATGGACCCTGGCAGATGTTAGCCGGAGCTCCGAATTTTATATGGCAACGATTAAGATGAATGGTCCTTCAATTATTTTCGGGTCCCAATCCAGGTCCAATCTGAGGATGCTCCAATCATCCTGGAAATTGCTAGGGACAGCCCTCTAATCATCTAAAACACATATTTACATTAACATTTCCATCTTGTTTTTTTAAATCTACCAATGACTTTCCACCCTCCGTAAGCTTTGGATGAACGACAGCAGTAGCTAGCCGCCTTTATAAGATTTCGTCCAAATCGAAGCATTCAATTCGATGCCTGAAAGATGTGTACGGTATCTTCCAATCAACACTGATTTGCATCTATCTACTAAATGGTCCTCTGCTTCTGCCGTGATGACTTCTGACATATGGGGCAGATTTACTTACCGGGTCCATTCGCGACCAGCGCGGCGCGTTCGCTGCGCTGGATTGGGTCCGGACAGGATTTATTAAGGTAGTTCCCCGCCGTCCACCAGGTGCGCTGCTGCGCTGAGAGCCTCGGAACGTGTTGGCGTTCACCGAGCCAGGCTGAGTGAAGGTAAGCGCGAGTCCCGTGACAGATTTTTTTTTTAATAAATGCGGCGGTTTTTTCCGAATCCGTCGGGTTTTCTTTCGCCCATGCCCCCGATTTCCATCGCGTGCATGCCGGCGCCGATGCGCCACATCCATCGCGTGCGCCAAAATCCCGGGGCAATTCAGGGAGAACTCGTCGCAAATTGGAAATATTCGGGTAACACGTCGGGAAAACTGGAATCGGTCCCCTTAGTAAATTACCCCCAATAAGTATATTGGGCGCTATACCTAACAGCAAATATTAGGGTGCAAATACACCGGGAGGTGTCATGACGGACAAGTTCGTTCGGTGCTTCAGCCACATCCAATTAAGAAATTTTTGCAGATAATGATTCACAAACAGTAAATATTAACAGTACTTTGTTAAGGTCAGTAAATAATCATTTAGTAAAAATATTCTAAATTGATGGACCGTCCGCTCCACGGCCACTACACTAGAACCATAAAGGCTAAACAAAAAATCCAACTGCTCCAGGATGGACGACAAGAAGTGATTTGGTGGAGTTGCTTGGTGAAAGGTCCTCATTATCAGAGAAGATATAGTCAGAAATCTATATATATGGGTTTTTCGGTAGATAAATATATATATTTCTGACTATATCTTTCTGCTTATCATATATATATATATATATATATATATATATATAATCCTGCTCTGGGGAGGTCAGCAAGTTATATTATAGATTTTATCTACCGAAAAACCCAGATGACCATTAACGCAGTCAATGCTATAACATTCACAATCTGTCCTAGAAAGTGACAATCCTAGGAGATAGCCGGTGAAATATAATAACTCGATACAACAGCCCATGTTATGGATAAACGTACAGAATAATAACAATAATGACCTGTTCCTGTGTAATACAGATAGTACATAAGAAAATGGGGCACATTTACTTATCCGGTCCAGTCCCAATCCAGCGGCGCATTGTCCGACGCTGATTCGGGTCTGCTGCGATTCACTATGGTCCGTGTGCCTGATATCCACCAGGTGTCGCTGCAGCACCGAGGTCCGCCCGAGTTCACCTTCTTCTTCCTGGTGCATGTAAGTGCATGTCTTGCAAAACTATTTGAAAGTTAATCCGGCGCTCAGTCCAAATCAGTCGGATCGTACGATGGCACGCCCCCAATTTGTGCTGCATGGAAGCAGCGCAGCTGCACCAAATAACGATCACGCGCGAGACAAGCCGTGCAATCCCCGATAAAGGCACACAGACCCTTAGTTAATTAGCCCCATAGTCTCATGAAGATGTTTGCCTTACTTTACTTCCTTCTTATATGTCACCTTTTATGTCACTTTATCACTACGACCTTTATTCCTTCCTGTCCTTCGTTCTTCTTTCAACCTTTCCTTTTTCTCACTTCCTCATTTGCTCCCCCCTTCTCTATGTGTTACTTACTTTCGGGTACTTACCTGCCAGCCCTCTAGCTGCGTTGGCATTCCTTGGTTTCGATATACCCATACTTCATATCATATCTTTCTTTACCTGAACCTAGCTGACCGTAACCTTCCCAAACCCTTTATTACCACACACCTTCTCTCGCACGTCTTAGGGAGGGTGAGAATCGTACTCCTGACTGTTCAATGTGCCGGTCGCAATTTGGATAGGAAAAACATGGTGTAAATTAAGGAGAGTAAGAACGGGAGCCTATGTGAATACTTAAGGTCGGTAGTTTGACGTTCGCGTATTTTAGTGATGGGAGGGAGGGATTGGAGTAGGGATTTCTTGCGGTCTGTAGTGATTGCGTGAGTTAGTTTTTTTATTTCTTTCATTCACAGGCATGTACTTAATTAATACGTACTTTAACTTCATTCACTCATTCTTTCTTTCTTTTCCTTTCTTTCTGTCTTTCTTATTCGTTCTTATTTCTTCCATTCTTTCTTTATTCTTTTTTCTTTCTTTATTTCTTTCTTTAGTTCTTTCTTTTAGTCCTTTCCTCCCTCATCCCTTATCATCCTTCTTCTCTCCTTGACCTGCATTTTTCCTTCCTTCTGTCCTACTCCCTCCCTTCTCATGTCCCTTCATTTAATTTTCCTTCATTCTCTCCTTTCATGTGGAGTTAACCATTTAGTAACTGATTTCATTTTGACAAGAGCCGCAGTCCCGTTCATTGCAGCACATGCCATCCTTACCGTGGCATCCGATGAACCATATTCATCTGATAATTGCTTCCGGAGACATCCGTTTTATGAATATGTTCCATTACAGCGGATGACTGCGGTGCGCTTTTGTTCATTTATTTGTTTTAGTATCACAAACTGAGCAATTTGAATAGAAATATCAGAAAATGCTATTTTGAGCCTCTCGCTGCCTTCCTTTAGTGCCTGTGATGCGCAGGCAGCGTTGTTGCGATACGTCAGAGGAGTCTATTATCACGCGCTTCTCTCAGCTCGATCTAGGAGCTCGTTGCTGTTTCATCTCTTTATTCAAATAGGAAAAGTTCCTAAACTAAGAGAAGTCTTAAAATGCTGAAGATGACATCAAGTGCAAATGCTTCTCCGTCCAAATGTTCGGAAGTGACAGCTCAGAACGGAGAAAAGCCTTGATTTGATTTTTCGTGACCTTGAAAGGTCTCCACGGGGACCACGTCCCTTCTTTCTAACCCCATTAAGTCACATATCCCTCGGAAAGTATGGCTTGGGTTGGACAGCTCTTAAGAACACCACTAAGGTGCACACAGGAATACAAGTGACCTTGAGGAGTCCTGAATCCCAGACTAAAGCATTAATGACACGTGTGCTCAGAAGTTGAAAAACTCAAAATGTCAGGAAAGGACCTGGTGACCTAGAAGTTATAGGAGCGTCTTTCACATTTGATCTCTGCTTCCCCTGTCGAAATCGATTCTAACCTCTATTACTTAGAGGTTTGATCTGTGATCATTGCTTTTTTTTTATTCTATTGTCAAATATCTCTGAAAAATGATTTTTTTTTGTTACCTTCTTATATAGAATTAGGTCACAGAAACCATTTGCCGTAATGTAGGGTTTCTCTGTGGTTTGTAAGAGCAAATACATTGATAAAGATAAAGGGGCTCATTTACTAAGGGTCCGAACGCCGCACCTTCGACAGGTTTCCCGAATATTTATGATGTGCGCTGAATTACCCCGGGTTTTGGCGCACGCGATTGGATTATGGCACATCGTCACCAGCTCTCACGCGAAATCGGGGGGCGTGGCCGTCAGACAACCCGACGGATTCAGAAAAACCGCTGAATTTAAAAAGCGATTTGTGTCGCAGGATCATGCAACGGGAAGAAGCAGGTGAACTCCAGCGGACCTCAGCGCAGCAGCGACACCTACTGGACATCAGGCACACGATCTTAGTGAATACCGGCAGACCCAAATCCTCGTCGGAGTAAATGTGCCCCAAACTGTTACACAGCACCCCCTCCAATAAAAATATATTATACACATAGATTGTAATTCTTAAAGGGGTTGTCCAAAGAGCAGCTGTTTAGACTTGAGATATATGATCATTGCCTGGCCACAAGATCATCCCCACAGTCCGATCAGACTTTGATGGCAATCCATGTTAATAATTGAGCAACCCCTTTAAGAATAGCCCCCAAACCTTTAATTTATCTGCAGTGATAAAGTGATATCTGTATATTCTGACTAGTGATGAGTGGACCTCCTAAAGAACGCAAACTTGAGAAATCAGCTCAGGTTCTGAACCCCGATCTGAACCCCAGTAATACCCACAATCACTGCTGGCAATGATAGTGGGTGTTAACTGTTTACCTTTTGATTTCTTATCAAGGTAAGTGGTACCCAAGGGATGTATGGCCAATGTTTGGGTTGACTCTTCTGGGTGATTGAAAAGGTCTAAAAAGGGCATGCTTTTATTTAAGAAATGAAATGCTAGATGACCTATTTTAATACCCCAGAAAGTAATGAGTGATGGGGGTCTATCTGTTTGGAACAAAACCATCATCTTGATAGTCGCCATATTGGATCGAGTGGAAGACTTCCATTGGGAAGGTGGTCATATAGAAGATCAAGGATGCTGCACTATTCAGCATAGACGTTGAATGTATTGTGTTGTCCATGGTCCTGAACAAAGAGTTAGTTCCACTTGTTATGAACCCGCATCAGACTTGTTGCAAATCTCATTTTGCCTAAAGATTTATAAAACAATTCTGGTCTCTTAGAGATGCTTCATGTCTATCATCCCATTAAAAAAAACTTTCCCTAGATCCAATATTACAGCTTTCAAGATGGCAGCCCCCTTCCTGAAATAGCTTAAAAGATAGACATCCTCACCCATTACTTGCTGGGGTATCAGAAACAGGCAGTCCCTGGGTTACGTACAGGATAGGTTCTGTAGGTTTGTTCTTAAGTTGAATTTGTATGTAAGTCGGAACTGTATATTTTATAATTGTAGCCCCAGCAAAAAACTTTTTTGGTCTCTGTGACAATTGGATTTTAAAAATGTTGGATTTTCATAAGAACCAGGATTAACAACAGCTTAGTTGCAGACACATTTGATAACTGTTACAGATAATTATTGTAGCCTAAGGCTAAAGTACAATAAATTACCAATACCCAGAGGTCCGTTTGTAACTAGGGGCCGTCTGTAAGTCGGGTGTTCTTAAGTAGGGGACCGCCTTTCATTTCCTTTCATTTCTGAAATAAAACTGAGTTTTATTTCAGTTTCTGTCCCCAATGGGGTTCACAATGTAATCAACCTACCAGTATGTTTTGGAGTGTGGATGGAAACCGGAAGACCCGGAGGAAACCCTTGCAAACACGGAGAGAACATACAAACTCTTTGCAGATGTTGACCCTGGGACATGAACCCAGGTCCCCAGCACTGCAAGGCTGTAATGCTGCTAACTGCTAACTATCTTTTACATAGAACGGCCTCCCAACTTACAGGGGGCGGGGTCAACTACATTATCCCTGGATTACTAGATTGGCAATACACAGGGGGTTATGGTAGACTGTAACCAATGATTTTGATGGGGCCCCGTTACCAGAAAATGTCATGTTAAAGGAAAATCAACCCGTTTGAATTTGAACATAGCCAATGCTTTTCATCTCCAGATCCTAACAACAGGCCATCAATATAAATTTGTGGACAACCCCTTTAAGTATTGTCCTGGGCAACATTACTATCCAGAAATGACCGCTGTATATTTTACATACTCTGTTACAAAAAAATTCTAAGATCGCCATCAATCATTGGATGTTTTTCCAAAATATCTCCAAATGTTTATGTATTATTACAGTTTGTGCTTCTGTTTCTTGTGTTTTTTATGCTTGTATTAGTCAGCCTGATCGGGGACAATTGACTGATAATAAAACAAACAGCTTGTTCCCTTTCTAGCCGGGGTGACACTGTGCATATTGCTACAAAAAGCAACAAAAGGCTTCCTCGGACGTTGTCTAAAGTTAATTGGCAGCATCTGCTCCTGCAACAATGGAAGAGGGAGTTTTCCCCTGACATTTGGATAGGAAAGCGAAGGATTTTCATTGTTGTGTTAACCCACAAAGTGCTGCTGTTAGCTGTATCTGCTCTTTGCTGGTCACTTGATTGGACTTTATAGCACTTAATGTGACAACGTAGAAATGTAGGACGGTAATTTTCTATCTTATATCAAACCAATACTGGAATCCTGTGGGGGTTTTGTGAATATGTGATATTGTCGATTGAAGTTGAAGATCATTGGTGCTGTCATTAGTGGCCCATTTAGCATGAACTATGGAAATAACTGAGTTAAAGCAATAGTCTGGGGAATTAGAGGGAGTCCGATAGTAGCCACCTGGACGTACCTGATTTATATCCCTACACTAAGGCGATAACCAATACGGCTTCACTTCCTGTTGAAAAATAAAATGGCCGCCTCAAGCAAGTAAATAACAATAAGTTTTTTCTTTTTCTTTTGGATGAAGAGGGTTTGAGGGCTGAACTGAAACTCTTTATCTGAGCCAAGCTATAGAACTGAGCCCCCACAACCCCTTCCATTAGTAATAGATCTGGTTATTTTTTTAGTAAGTGGATTCTCCATGTAGCTTCTCGCACCCCTGCTGACAACAGGTGGAAAGATACACTATCATTAAATAGTAGGTCCTGCTTTCTAGCAGATAACTGCACCCCTCCTGCCGCCCCCTACCTTGCTGAAGGTGGTGCTGCCTAAGGATAGAGGCTCAACTCACCTTATGGCTGGTGCACCCCTGGGGGGATTGTACAGCATTTTCCATCTATACTGGAAACCAACATACATTCCATCTATACGGGAAACCACCTCTGAAATGTAACCATAATGCATCCTGTGCAATTATTATGAGCCTCAAAGACCAGGAATCTCTGATCCGGTGCCACAACTGTTCAAATGCTAGGACCTCACTGTTTTCTACCTCATTGTCGCTCTTAAAATATAGGACATCAAAGGTTGAGGCTGACCATCTCTTTAACAATGTGATATATGCAGAGAGCGGGTGAGTCCCAGGACCCCCCTTTGTTCTAAAAGATATGATAAAAAGACACATCCAATCTGCCAGCAAGAGGGAGTCTATCTTTTAGGCCATTTTGGGAACATGGCGCCATCTTGACAGCCGCCATATTGGATAAAGGACAAGTTTTCCGATGGAAAGGTGGTCATAAATCAGATCAGGGAATATCAGAATTAGGTCGGAAATCAATTACCACAATCAGATCTGTGATATCTCTTGTGGCATAGAGTTATCAGCACAGAGAGGGGCACACTTACTTACCCGGTCCTATCGCGATCCCCGTGGTGCGTTGTCCGAGGATGAAGCCCGGCGCGATTCACTAAGGTCGTGCGCCCAATATCCTGCATGTGTCACTTCCCTACTGAGGTCCGCCGGGGTTTACCTTCTTCTTCCCGGTGTGTGTGAGTGCATGTCTTGTGACACAATTTGAATTATAAATCCTGCGCTCAGTCTGAATCAGTCGGGTTGTCCGACCCCGATTTGTGTCTCATGAAAGTTGGCGATTGCACCAAAATCCGATCGGAAATAGTCGGGAAACCCGATGGAAATGTGGTGTGCGGACCGTTAGTAAATGTGTCCCCATAGATTCTCATGCTGGTTCTTAATGATTGGGTCCAGCTCTTTCAGCAGTGTGTTTAAGATCTGATTGTGGCAATCAATTTCCAAGACAATTCCAATTTTCTTTGATATACTACATGACCACCATGACATTCAAAAAACTTGCCTGCCCAATGATTGCTTTCAAGATGGCTACGTAGTACATATTCGGATGAAAAATAATAGTTTCACTTACTATAAACTGAACTTTTAAAGTAACCCAACAAGTTATATAATTTCTTAGAATCTTGTGATTCACAAGCAACAAATGGGAAGATGAGATCTTAGAATGACATCATCTATAACGAGAGATCGCATTACAGTTTATCTCGTCGACAGTAACACAACAAAATTGAGTCCGACTAAGTGCAAAGATGACCACGCTCACAGACTCTGATTCATGTATGCATCATTTCAGCAAGAAATACAGTTACAAAATCCCATTAGCCGCATCCTCTCCGCGCATCCCGTCAGCCAAATGTTAAATATTCCTTCTCGCCTTCTGCTTTTTTATCACTGGCTGCCCTGTGTTCCTTCCCCATCCATAAGATTTAGTATTTCTCTTTTAAAATCATTGATCAATGTCCAAAGCCACTTAAAGCCGGTGGAAAAAATCAATAGATGCTTGTGATTGGGCGGCGCATTGACTTTAAAGAGCAGCTGCATTAAAAAAAAAAAAGGCGGAAAAAGTAGGAATGGTGGCATCGGATGACTTCATTTGCGGTTGCTATGCACTTTCCTCACAAACCAAAATTAGCAATTTAAAAAACTGAGCACATTCTGCACAGGAGGCTTTCATCCTTCCTTCCTGAAGCTACACACCATGATCTATACATTTATTAACCTCGTGTTACTCTTCGGTTCACAGCTGAGTCCATGGAAGAGTTCACCAGTGAAGGTCATTGACGGAACCCATTCAAGGGCCACCAAACCTAATTTGGAGAGTATGTGTAGTAGGGTGACTTTAAGGACAAAAGACCAAGTGATGTTGTCATTCGGGATATGATAGCATCAGTTTTGGTCGTAAAAGCTAATTCTTAATACTAAAGATTTCATCTCGAATCCTGAAGATATTTATGTTGGAGAAACCTCTGACCACCAGATGGTTTTGTTAACACTTTGATTATCAGAAGATCCAATTGCTCCGACAAGAAATACATATGGAAAAAAATAGTCAATGGGGGCCATGTGTGACCACACCCTTAGAAGTAACCAATACATTGAAATAAAAAAAATTAAATATTTAAATGTAAATGAAAAAAAAAGGTTTGAGGTGCAAAATTTTTTAAACATTTAAAGCATGTGACATACCATATTTTTCGGACTATAAGACGCTTCTTACTATAGGACGCACATTTAGGCTTCCAAAAAAAGGAAACATATATTTTACACCAATTAAAATATCCCTGTTGGTCGCACTAAAGCACAGCGCACACAGACATACATTTACACACTCAGCTCTGCATCATTCATCCACATACACACTCAGCGCACCTATACACACACTCAGCTCAACTATACACACACCCAGCTCACCTATAAACACACTCAGCTCCCCTATACACACACTCAGCTCACCTATACACACTCAGCTCACCTATATACACACTCAGCTCACCTATACACACACTCAGCTCACCTATACGCACGCACACACACGGAACCACACACACACACACTTCCCCCATTCCCCTTCTTCTTACCCTGTCCCAGGGCAGCATGGCAGTATGAGACCTGTGGTTTTGTAAGAATCATGTGATCAGTCACATGATTCTGACATCACCGCAGGTCCTGTAGTACATCGGAGCCTCCTCTCAGGAAGATCGGGTGCAGCTCTGTATCAGGGCATCACCCGATCTCCCTTACAGCGGTCAGGAGGGTCTGGCAGTGCTGGATCCTCCTGACCTCCGGACTATAAGATGCAGAGACTTTTTAGCAAGATTTTGCTAGCAAGGTAATTCCAATTTACATGTTAAAACAGGGTCCATGAAAAAAATCCTTCCTTTGCAACTGCCCTGGACCAGTTGGAGATTTGCGCTTAAAAAGTCAGAAAAATAAGCTAAAAAAGAAGTGATACATAAGTGAAAAGTCGCATGGAACATCTGGAATAAAAAGATACATAAGGCACAAGGTGAAGACCAAGGCGTACTTGAAAAATGACAGCAAAAGTCACAGTGAGAAGTCGCAAAAACAACAAAAGTCGCAAAAAAGAGACAATGTAACTGGCAGAAATAAAGCTACATGTCCCACAATGTCTAATCTGATCTGATGAGAAGTCAAACTCTTCAAACTCCAGAATTTATCTCAAAAGCTTCAAGAAGGTCTTTTTAGAAGGATCTCTGATCAAATATAAGTATAGAACAAGGCATTCAAATATCTTCTGGTACCACAGAGATTTTACAGCCTTTGTCATCGGGCTTTGTCTTCGTTTTATATTACCAGACAACCGAATGATGAGATCACCCAAACTTCAGATATTATCTCATCCAACAAATGGTTATGTTATAGCTTTTGTTATCAGAAGATCCATCTCCTCAGGCCAGAGATAAGTGTGGTAAAAAGCAGTCAATATCCAATTTCGGCAGAAAGCAGAGATGTGGCAGCCCCTCTGATCTGCTCCATCGTCCTTTTGTGTTTCAAAAAGACCAGAAGATGAGGTCATCACTAATAATGTGGAAAGACTTTATCTCCTATTGTTATCTCCTATCTATTGGATAGAGAATAACAATCTGATTGGTGGGGGTCCAACCACTGGGACCCCCACCAATCATAAGAATGAGGGTCTTGATCTCTCTAATTTATGGAGTGTCAGGTCAAGCTTACGTCCTGCCATTACATATATTACTATGAATGGTGCTCTGGTATCTCCAGCATTACTGTCCACCGTCTAGGAGAGTCCCGGAGTTAGGAGAGTACTGAACTTATCGGCTTCCCTCCGGCAACAGCAACGACTGGACACATGCCCAACCTACCGCTCCATACATTGTAATCGATGGGGGTTCCTGCTCTTGGACCCTCTCCAATCAGATTGTTATTCCCTATCAGCCCCACCGATTCTGGAGTTGTTAGAATTTTCTTCAATATTCCTGAGCAATCAATATACTTGTTTTCCGATCTTTTCTGTCAGATGGGGGGAACCGCGTTGTCCGCTCCAACCCAAGACCACCCATCTGACGGTAGAAAGTCCAATTAGTATATTAGGTACTATTAGAAACTATGCTAACAAGGCACTACACAGCCTGTAGCCACCAATCTAAAAACTGATAGAGACATTGATTGCTGGGGATCTCTGGGGACTAGAGAGAAAGCTCCGACTACGCTACAATCAGCAGAGCAGAGGTCATTAGGGTATGCAGAGAGTTGTGGCTGGTGGTGTTGGTGAAGGGTTCTCTTTAGTGGAGGTTGTACCTAGTCTGCAACTTATTCCCTATCCACAGAAGAAGAAATAATGTTATCGTGGGGGTGCGACTACTGGAAGCCCCACTGACCAAGAGAATAGGACCAGCCTCAATCCATAGAATAGGGGTCCCATTTTAACTAATGGGTGGAGATGCCGGTCAAGCATGCGTCCTTATGCGTCATTGTGGGAACATTGTAGGCAAAGCCATTAGTGGATTATATAATGGGCGATTTGGGCAGTAGCCCATGGGCCCAAGTCTTCTAGGAGACCCATGGCCACCCCACCATATTTTATAGAGGTCCTCATACATCTGATCTTGCTCTTGCAATACACATTTACACAAGAGCATTTTAGAATCGTTCAAGGTCCTCTAAAGGTCCTGAAAGCAGGCACAAAGGACACATCCTCCATTGCCCAAGAAGCTTGGTACTAGTAGCTATAATATTCATTCAGCCCAGGGCCCATGGCAGTCTTAGCCCACCCCTGAGGACAGCACTCACTAATCTCCGACTGCTCCAACAGACGGTGAGTGACAATGTCTGACCACTCCCATAGTATTGGATGGAGCAGCAGGACACATACTTGACCTGCTGCACAACCATATGTAAGAACAAGGTTCTCGATGGGGGACTTGCTCTTTTTAGGGGGTTCCTCACCAATCAGTTTATGACCCGTCGCCCCCTTAACTCTTCCTACGCCATATATAATCTCAGAGCCTGCAGAGATCTATTTCACAGAACCCCCAACCACCAAATCATTAGGTTAACGCTTTGATTATCAGAAGATCCATCTTCTCAGCGAGAAATAAGTGTGGAAAAAGGCAGTCAATATCTAATTTCTGGAGACCACGGAGATTTGACAGGCGTTCTGATCAGCTCTATCTTCTTTTTTGTGTTACCGTGGCAAATAATTAGAAATTGTTCATGATAAATCCTGTGTCTTCTCACTCCAGCAGCCAGTTGTTATGGAAATCAGATGCAATCAATGCCAAGGGACACTGTTGATATTTAGCATTAATTGCCATCGTTATGTTGAACAGAACATTTGGAATTTGCATAACTCTCTGCTTCGCAGCGTTTCTGAGATAGCGAGGCTCCTCGGGACGCGATGGGGGTCGCCTGGTGATGACTGTGCTAAGTATTGGAGCTGGTGGCTGCAAAACGAGGCCAAAGATTGGGACGGAGGGGAACGTTAGGGGCTCGCAACGCACCGCGGCCAACAAACGGTGTAAGGGGAGATATTAATAATCCAAAAAATGTGATGATTATAAAGAACTTTTTATTACCCAAAGGATCTACAGTAAAAGACGAAGCGAGGAGGTGTTAATAATGTGGTACAAAACATTTACAAAAATTCAAACTACCATCAAACTACATCAGGATAAACCAAAGGCACTTACTCATAGATCCAGGCACCGGGACTTTGGTAATCTTCTTTGCCATCCATGAGCCCTCCAAATTTTCGGTGAAACTTCATCTGCTACCATGACGATACAACAGGAAGAGTGAGGGGGGAATTGCTTAGGGAGCAGGTGGGAGTGGGAGACAGTGTAACAGCTTGTGAAGACAGAGAATGTAATAGAGCCCTCCTTGCTCATTAGCATAATTCTAAAAGTTGATTTTAGAAGAAAGTAGGCCATGGATAACACATATAAGAAGATTACCATAGAGGTGCCTTGCTCATTATATCACTGGTCATGTGGTCATTACTGGTCATGTGATGTCACACAGGTGCACGGCTCATTATATCCCTGGTCATGTGATGTCACACTGGTGCACATCTCGTTATGTCCCTGGTCATGTGATGTCACACAGGTGCACGGCTCGTTATATTACTGGTCATGTGATGTCACACAGGTGCACGGCTCGTTATATTACTGGTCATGTGAGGTCACACAGGTGCATGGATCATTATAACAAACAGCTTTGATTACACTGTGTGACAGAAAGAAATGCACCTGTGTGGCATCACATAACCAGGGATATAATGAGCTGCGCACCAGTGTGACGTCACATGACCTGGGATATAATGAGCCGTGCACCTGTGTGACATCACATGACCAGAGATATATAACGAGCCGTGCAACTGTGTGACATCACATGACAGGGATATAACGAGCCATGAACCTGTGTGACATTACATGACCAGGGATATAACGAGCTGTGCACCTGTGTGACATCACATGACCAGGGATATAACGAGCCTTGCACCTGAGTGACATTACATGACCAGGGATATAACAAGCCTTGCACCTGAGTGACATTACATGACCAGGGATATAACGAGCCTTGTACCTGAGTGACATCACATGACCAGGGATATAACGAGCCGTGCACCTGTGTGACATCACATGACCAGGGACTGGATTTTATTCTAAAGAAGTAAACAATGAAGCTTCATATAGAAGGGAAAGGTTTTACTTAACTTTGGCTTATAATTAGGGGCTTATTATCCGTCTGAATCACGTATTCCAATTGTCGTTTCCTTTTTTCACCAGTTTTGGTCAATATGTGCTGTTTCTAAATATTTAAAGCTGGATGCATAGTAAAGGATATTTAACCAGCATTTGGTGCGGAGCGCAAAGTTTTTCCTTTCCCTTGCAGTTGGATGTCTTTACTCCGAGAGCGGCGATCCGGGGAGCTGGAAAGTATTTTTCTTAAATTCTTCCTATAGAATGACAGCAAGCAGAGATCTAGAAACCCGTGAGGAATTGATACAGAAAGTCTATTTGAAAATGTATAACTTTTCATCACACAAACAATATCATTTATGTGCTGAAACTGGACAATTCCTTTAAATGTATTGTTAACCACTTGTGTCCTGGTTGTATACGTATCCACATGATGCAGCCCCCATCGAGCCTCCGATTTCCGGCTGCTCTTCCAGGGGCTTAGGCTGCTTTCCCCTACACATCACTAGTTCCCGGGAGCTGCGGAGGGTGCTGGGGTCGGCTCGGATCATACACTGCGCGGCCACTGGAACACAGTGACCTCTAGTGGTGGATGAGGGACTCGGTGCAGGTGTAACCGTCCTGCCTCCTGCACTGGATGTGATTGCACTGGGTTCTGCTCCATATCACACGTCCCTCAAAAAATATGTTTTTTTCATTTATATTTTTTTTGTGAAACAATATTAAAGCCATAATCTGACCACAAAAGTCTCAATATTCACTGATCCCCAATAGATACCGGAGGTTTATTCATGTTCTCCTTTAATTGGATTAAAGTAACATTTGATAGAATAAAAGTAAAACTTTAAAATCCTGTTCAGTCTCTGGATGTAGCAGAGTTACCTGGGTCCATGTGTTGATTTTAGTGACAGTCTTAGAGGGGAGGAAGATCCTGCAGCTCAGACGATGTGATGCAGAAGTCACTGTTCATGTAGTTTTATATTATTAAGATCCTCTTATGGGCCAACTCAGTCCTCATATAGAATCCTAAAAGTATCACTGTTTAGAAATAAATACTACGATTCTAGGTCACATAAATGGGATAATACACACAGTGATGTCACAGTACAGGAATAATACACAGTGATGTCACAGTACAGGGATAATACACACAGTGATGTCACAGTACATGGATAATACACACAGTGATGTCACAGTACAGGGATAATACACACAGTGATGTCACAGTACAGGGATAATACACACAGTGATGTCACAGTACAGGAATAATATACATAGTGATGTCAAAATACAGTGATAATACACACAGTAATGTCACAGTAAGAATGATATTACACAGTGATGTAACAGTACAGCGGATAATAACAACAGTCATGTCACAGTACAGGGATGGATAATACACCAGTGAGTACAGTACAGGGATAATACACACAGTGATGTCACAGTACAGGGATAATACACACAGTGATGTCATAGTACAGGGATAATACACACAGTGATGTCACAGTACAGGGATAATACACACAGTGAGGTCACAGTACAGGGATAATACACATAGTGATGTTACAGTACAGGGATAATACACATAGTGATGTCACAGCACAGGGAAAATACACACAGTGATGTCACAGTACAGAAATAATACACACAGTGATGTCACAGTACAGGGATAATACACACAGTGATGTCACAGTACAGGGATCATACACACAGTGATGTCACAGTACAGGAATAATACACACAGCGATGTCACAGTACAGAGATAATAACACAGTGATGTCACAGTACAGGGATACTACACACAGTGTGTCACAGTACAAGGGATAATACACACAGTGATGTCACAGTACAGAATACTACACACGTGATGTCACAGTAGCAGGGATAATACCACAGTGATGTCAAAGACAGGGGATAATACACACAGTGATGTCACAGTACAGGATAATACACACAGTGATGTCACAGTAAGATAATACACACAGTAATGTCACAGTACAGGATAATACCACAGTGATGTCACAGTACAGGGATAATACACACCGAGTGATGTCACAGTACAGAGGATAATACACACAGTGATGTCACAGTACAGGAATAATACACACAGTGTGTCACAGTACAGGGATAATACACACAGTGATGTCACAGTACAGGAAAATATACAGAGTGATGTTACAATACAGTGATAATAACACACAGTAATGTCACAGTATAGACTGATATACACAGTGATGTACAAGTACAGAGATATACACACAGTGATATATACAGTACAGGGATAATACACACAGTGATGTCACAGTACAGGGATAATACACACAGTGATGTCACAGTACAGGGATAATGTCACACGTGAGTTCACAGTACAGAAATAAACACACAGTAATGTCACAGTACAGGATAATACCACACAGTGATGTAACAGTACAGGGATAATACACACAGTGATGTCACAGTACAATGAATATACACAGTGATGTACAGTACAGGGATAATACACACAGTGATGTCACAGTACAGGGATAATACAACACAGTGATGTCACAGTACAGGAATAATATACATGTGATGTCAAAATACAGTGATAATACACACAGTAAGTAATGTACAGTAGATAGAGAGATATACACAGTGATTGTCACAGTACAGCGATAATACACACAGTTATGTCACAGTACAGGGGATAATACACACAGTGATGCACAGGACAGGGATAATACACACACGTGATTGTCACAGTACAGGATATACAAAACACAGTGATGTCACAGGTACAGGGGATAATACACAGGTGATGTCACAGCCACAGGGATTAATACACACAGTGATGTAACAGTACAAGGGATAATACACACAGTGATGTCACAGTACAGGGATAATACACACAGTGATTGCAACATACAGGATAATACACACAGTGATGCACAGTACAGGTTATACACGTGATGTCCAAGTACAGGATGATACACACAGTGATGTACAGTACAGGGATGATACACACCAGTGATGTCACAGTACAGGGATAATACACACAGTGATGTCACAGTACAGGGATAAACACACACAGTGATGTCACAGTACAGAGATAATACACACAGTGATGGTCACAGTACAGGATTACACAGTGATGTCACAGCACAGGGATAATACACCACGTGATGTCACAGTACAGGGATAATACACACAGTGAGTCACAAGTACAGGGAATAACACACAGTGATGTCACAGTACAGGGATAAACAAGTGATGCACAGTAAAGGGATAATACACACAGTGATGTCACAGTACAGGGATAATACACACAGTGATGTCACTAGTACAGAGATAATACACACAGTGATGTCACAGTACAGGGATAATTACACACAGTGATGTCACAGTACAGGAATAATACACACAGTGATGTCACAGTACAGGGATCATACACACAGTGATGTCACAGTACATAGATAATACACATAGTGATGTCACAGTAAAGAGATAATACACACAGTGATGTCATAGTACAGGGATAATACACCCAGTGATGTCACAGTACAGGAATAATACACACAGTGATGTCACAGTGCAGGGATAATACACACAGTGATGTCACAGTACAGGGAGAATAACATAGTGATGTCACAGTACAGGGATAATACAACAGTGATGTACAGTACAGGGTAATACACAGTGATGTCACAGTACAGGGAGAATACCATAGTGATGTCACAGTACAGGGATAATACACACAGTGATGTCCAGTACAGGGATAATACACACAGTGATGTCACCAGTACAGGGATAATACACACAGTGATGTCACAGTACAGGGATAATACACACAGTGATGTCACAGGACAGGGAGAATACACACACGGGAGAAGATTTGCTGGATAATCTTTGTACGTTGTATTATTAATCACCAGGCTATCATTAAATATTTTGGAAAAAGATATATTTTCCCGGTACATGGACTGTGGGAGATAATATCATGTAAAAATCCAATAATATAAGTAAAAATGTATCACATCGCAGTTATATGAATCTGCCGGAGCAGCAATGGAGGTTCTTCCCTCCTGGTCTATCTCATTGGTAGAGTGCTGCTGGTATAACTCTTATCTGTAACCATCTGACATGTGGCTTTCCACAAAATCCAATATAATATTCCTCCTGACTGCATGCGAAATCCACAGCAGATGTGCCCCCCCCCCCCCCCGTCACTGAGCCGCTACAATGGTCAGTGGGTTATTTGTATGACTTTTCTTCATAAACCGTGGGTTGTAGCAAAGTAAAAAAAAACAGCAACGCGCTCTTCCCACAATGCACTGCTGCTCCCTTTTGGCCTGTTTGGGGCTGATCCGAGCAGTGTCAGTAATTACTATTCTGATGGCTTGCCCCTGGAAAGCTCTCACTTGTACCTGTGGGGACAGAGAATCCATTTTCCAGGCGCCGGGGAGTCGAAGGCAGAGGCTGACGCCAGTGAAGGGAAGGGGAAGATGATTAATATGTCTTATAGATTCACTGCCTCCTCACTTGTCCTGGCCCTGCCAGTAATTCCTATCCCCTGTGGATCCACCTTGATCACACATAATGGAGGCAGATTGAAAGTTTGAAGACAAGGGCCTCCGTCTTTCTCTCGGAATTGACATTACTCGGTCACATTAAATGAGTTTTTGGCCTCCAACTCTTGTGCCGGTTTACGATGATTCGATTGTGTTTCTACATAAACAGGAAACGGAGCTCATGAAATATGTAGCCAAGGCCGAGGTCACCGATGGGACTTTATCTTTCTTTGGGGTCATCTCATCTTACGTACTTATGCCTTATCCATTTTAGTCTCGTGATCTGACCACCGAACCCGACCCTGGAACCCAATTTCCACCCCAACCCACCGCCACGATCAGCAGACCACAAGGCTCTCTTATAGACAACCAACCCGGAAGTCCCATTGCAAGTCAAGATCATCCTGCACATCATGGGCTTCCATAGAGCCTTCACAATTGCCCATAGGACGTCCACTTCCATAAGTTCTACTCATTTTAGGTGACCACTGAAGAACTTGCATTCTCCCCTTTCCGCCAAACACCAAGGGTCCCAGTTGCGGCCAGAGCCCCTGAGATCGACCTTTAGCAATACACCAGTAAAAGGTGGTCCTTGTCCACAACTGAATCTAACTAGAAATTCTAGAAATAAAATGGAAGTCTACATACCCTACTTGGGCTCCTGTTTCAGCAGTCTTCTGCCCTCAATATACTGCACTGGAGAGGGGCAGATTAGGACAGCCATGGGTGAAGATTGTGGGCCATTACAAGTCTAATTTTCTAATGGCATTTACATTGTTCATAATTTACTAGAATCAAATTTCTGGGGAATGGACGGGGGTCCCCTTTTATCCACCTTTAGTTCTGCAGTTTGAGGAACATTAGAGGACCTCCCATGGTCCTGGAAGGACCCTTATGCAAGTACGAGGATTTCATGCCTGGAGGTCCTTCTTTATAATCTCTATAGGATCAAACTTGGCAATTGGCTCAGGAGGTCATTGGCCCCCTAGAAGCTTTGGGCCCCTGGTGGCTGCCCAAGCCGCCTATATTATAATCCTGGACTGAACTTGCTGTGGCCTTACCGATGATATCACTTGGTCTACATCACTGGACCCACAAAGTCCCATAACCCCCTACAGTGCCAGAATGGAGAGAAGAAAACTGCTACAATGCTCAAACCATGAGCCCTATTTTATATAGGGTTGAGCTGCAATACCAAGCACATCCACTTTACACTGCATGGCGCTGTGCAGCGAAGAGTCTTAAGTATCCTAATCTCTCTTCCTAAGATTCACGGTGGAAGCAGGACATTGTCAAAGTGAAATATATACACAAAGTCCTGTCTCTCACTCCAGTCCGTCCTCATGGCGTCTCCCACTGTGTCTATTTATCTCACAGTCCATCCTCACTGGCAGACACAAGGAAAGGAGAGGGGGAGGGAGCAGGATGAGTCATAATCTTCCATTGCAGCTCCTTCTATTTTTCAGACCTCAGACATTTAAACAAAGATCCACAGAGAGTCTGCAAACAGAACTAAAGAACTGCTAAATCACTTGATGAACATCAAGGGGTTATTATTTAGGCAGTAAAGGTACATAGGCAACTTATTCAAAAGAGTGGGCAACACCTTTAAAGGGGTTTTACAACTCAAAAAAAAATTATAAATAGCTGTCAGTGGTATAAAATCAGAGAAGAAGTAATACTCACCTATTTGATCCCATCAATCTGGGGCTGCTGTTTCCCAAGTGTGAAATGTCAGAAAATAGGGCAGGATTTTGGGGATGTTGATGAGCTCAAATGATTGCTGCAGTACCACAACATGGCCACTACAGATTGGATGGAGCCATCTGATACCATCTCCATGCACTGCGTAGTTGCAGAGCTAGGGTCCGTAGGAAAATGGATTATGGGTTTTGGAACCCACCTATCTAATATTGATGGGGTATTCCAAGGGTAGATCATCAGTATTACCATATATACTCGAGTATAAGCCTAGTTTTTCAGCACAAAAAAATGTGCTGAAAACCCAAACTCGGTATATACTCGAGTAAAAAAATATATCAAAACTCACCTTTCCGGCTTCCCCTGCTTCTGGGGCTGGCTATATACTGGGGCAGGGGGCTGGCTATGTAATGGGGGATATGGGCTGGCAGGCTATATACTGGGGTGCAGGTGCTGGCTATATACTATGGGGCAGGGTCTGGCAGGCTATATAATGGGGAGGCTGTAACCAATGCATTTCCCACCCTCGGCTTATACTCGGTTTTCCCAGGTTTTGGGGGTAAAATTAGGGGCCTCAGCTTATACTTGGGTCGGCTTATACTCGAGTATATACGGTAAATTCTCCAAAAACACATTTAGGATGCTCTTCTATTTGTTAAAGCTGTTCCCCTTACCGTCCCCTGAATTCATATGCATGCTCAGCTTGACTGAGTGTGCATATACTTTAAATTAAAAGAGGGAAATAAGCTTCCATCACCTCTGACAGTCACCCATGGGGAATCAAAGGATCAGGAATAGAAAAACTAAACATATCTGAGCCTTCCTACATCATAGTCAGGGAAGGGACATCAGGATCAGGCATCTTTTTCGGGTTGTCTGTGGTTTGCTAACTTTTAAAACCCACTGTACAGGTTCCAATGCGCTCAGCAGGAGTCGGACCCCCACCCATGGGATACTGATGATTTACCTGCGGATCAGTCATCAGAAATCAAAATACCTCCATAAATCCAGAACCTACAGCAAATATTACAGAATAAGTGGTGCATATAAAGGGGATGTATACGGTAACTTCTGCATGCTGTATATAGGTCACATCATTTCCTAGGTTTGGCCTTTGGAAGATAAGCTTTTTATTGCTTTGACTGTAGCCGTCACTCCCGATCCAACTTCAAAGTCAGATAATCACATAAGGACAAATGTACCATTACCAAGTAAGACGGAGGTGGGGTCTTTAACTCTTCAGAGGAATCAAAAAAATAGACGTATCCAGCGGTTCCTAGGAGATATACTTTATCTACACTGGGGGAGGCCCATTATTCATTTTCCCATATTTTCCAAGTTGTCAGAACCAAAGGTCCTATTAAACATATCTGGCAATAGGGTACAATGTTTTCTAATAGTCAACATGGCCTAAAGGGAACCTCTCAGCAGATTTAACACCAATAAACTAGTAGCCCGCTCCGGAAGGGTATGAAATTTGCTTCATATCATTCCCATTGTTAATTTAAAGGGAACCTGTCAGCACGAAGGGCATTTTTCAGTAATGACAGATTCCAAAAGGGCAAGTAATACTCAATATAAATCATGTTTTGCTTAGTCCTTAAATCCTTTTACTTCTTTACAATCCTTACATTTTTCTTACCTGGCTCCCTGCAAGAATCCTGTCCTGAGTCCCAAAGGGGCACTTCAAATATAAACCGGCCGTTTAAAATTGAGGTCCCCCCCATCCCCCATCGGGTTTTCAGGATGTGACACAGATGTACCTTTTTTTATTTTGGTGCACCTTGCTTCATGCTGTTGCAACCCAATTGTGGCGATCCCTATAGGTGCACAGTTTTCTAAAATGTTTGCAAAAATGCAACCGTGGCACAATAGTGGTGCAAACATATAGGGCCACATTTACATTCCAAAGTGCATTGCCCGGTTGGAATGCACTCTGCCACGATTCACTAAGATCGTGTGTCCGATATCCTGCATGTGTCGCTTCCCCGCTCAGGTCCGCCGGAGTTCACCTTCTTCTTCCTGGTGCATGTAAGTGCTTGATATTGTGACACAATTTGAAAGTTAAATCCCGCGCTGAGTCCGAATCAGTTGGATCATCCGACGGCCGCCCCCCAGTTAAATACCTGTCACAGCGGCGCAAATCCCGAAAACGTTGGATAATCCAAGGAAAGTGCGGCCGCGGACCCTTAGTTAATGAACCCCATAATTAATACATGTGTAAGCTCCAAAGATCCTTTTTTTCATGCAAACGTGTCGCTGACACAATAATATATCTGGGCCATAGACACACGGCTGGTTCCTCAACAGTGAAATGCTGCACAATATATATATATATATATATATATATGCTGCTGAGTATAAACCTGTCAACAAATATGACTTGGGAAGGAGTATTAAACTGAGTGCAGAGCATCAAAGTGAGCTGGTGGGTACGGCTGCTTGTTAGTGGAGAGACCCCCACTGTTCTGTGACCCATCTAGTAACTCCGCCAAGAGCAGACGTTACAGTAGACGACAAGGAGAGGCTCGCAGTTGGAAAAGACGGTGTAAGAAGAAAATAGTATCATAGATGACAGAATCCAGCAGAGGTAGTGACACTAACAAACAAGTGCCGGGCGTCGGGGCAGTCCTAACTGTCAAGACTAAACAGTCTCCAATGTACAGAATCATCCCATGGAGAGGTAGAATATATATGTCAGCATGGGTGGGCTATTGGTGGCAACGCCCCCCGAGACAATCCTATCCATGTAAATATCATATTTATAAGGTGTCAACCTATTAGTTTCATACAAAATGTACACGGAAACTGCATCTCAGAAAGAAAATGTAGTCATTGATGCGGATGTAGCAATCACCTTCACCAACGATGTTTTACTTTCTATTGGAAAGTGAAGTTTGCAAATAATGAGCTGGATCATGTCTACACCAGAATAGAGGAGAGTGTCAGTCAAAAGACTCACCATTTTTGGCTATTGAAAGCAATTTTTGTTTCCCTTTTTACTGGAGCGATTTAAAGGGAATTTCTAGAATTTCTGAAAACCCCTTAGGGCGGCCGAGGCATAAGTGATGAAAAAACACAATAATGTACTTTCCCTGTTCTAGCATAACATTGTCTAGTCTTTGGCACCAGTGGCTCATACAGAAGTGGACCATGTTAAACATTAGATCAACCACTTGGGTGGGTCATGAGGTTTGTGTGTGTGTGTAAAATCACCTAAAAGCAGGCATAGCTATAAAATCATACTACACTGAGTTTTAGTCTTCTACTTCTACCTTCTTTACTCTTGCAATCAGTGGTAGTCTATTGAGTTGTCTTCTGATGGACCCCTGGGATCCAGTACTGGGCTAGACCCTGACCCTACTCTGGTGGGCCAATATAACAGTGGGTGGCTTCCTACTTGCTATTTGAAAGCTTATATGTTCAATCACACTAAAAATGACCATTAACCCATTCCTAAATTAGCACTGGGCCATCGGTGTATAAGCTAGTTGTCCAACATGTCTATTGAGTATAATTATTGGATGCATTATTATTTCAAGATTAGTGGACCTTCTGGACCACCATGGGAGGTGATGCTAGCCGACACCTGGGACCACAATCTGAGTGGCACCTGGTCTTGCCTGCCGGAAAGCGCAATGGTCTTGCTGTGGCAGGGCTCCACCAGGTCGTTCCACAGGTGCGTCTAGCCCGCGGTGGCAGCCAAGGTTAAGGTACCTTTGCAGTCTCGTAGTAGGCTCAGGCGGCAGTCCGGGCAGGCGGCAGAGGTGCAAGGTCAAAGTCCAAATCCGGGGTCAGCAACTAGAGATCAATGCAAAGGAACACAGGAACAAAGGACCACAGGAGAAGGAACACAGGAACAAATAGGAATAATGCAGGGAGACTTTCACAATGGCTAGGTAGCTCAAAGATCCGTAGGGAAATCCTGGGAACAGTCGGCTTTTAAGGAAACGCGGAAGTGCCAGCGCCAATCAGCAGTGTGCTGGCCCTTTAAATCTAAGAGTGCCAGCACATGCGCAGCCAAGTGAGCGGGGATGTGCTCACAGGCCAGGCCGGAGCAGGAGCGTGGAGAGGTGAGTCTGAGTCGGGGCCCGGGGCAGCGCCACGGAGAGTGACACGGGTGTGACCGAGATCCGTGACATGGATCGCGGGGGCACCTGTGACGTAGTACCAAAGAACCTTACACAGTGGACATTGAGTAGTTGCTTTGGGACCTCAAACACCACCAGCAGTTTTTTCTCTCGATGCCTGATTTTTTATGGGCTGTGATGACGTCTGCGTGGACCCCTTCATTCGGCATGGACCTCTTCATTATCTGACAAAGGATGTCCTGTATTCACAGTAGCTTGTCTGTAATAGAAGCCGCATCACAGCTCTACATCTCCGAATAACTTCATATTATGCTTCTGCTTAAGAAATAAAAACAGAGAAAAACAATATACAGACCTTGGTCTAATTATGTTGAAGTGGAGCCATTCTACACCAAATGATATAATGTATGTAATTGTGCCGTCGTTGCCGGTGCCCTTCCAATTTGTTTCTACTGAGATGTGTTCCACTTAAAATAACAAACATAAATGAAGCAAACGGAACCTGCCACAAAACAAAAAAAAATGAGAGGAAAAGGTCGAGAAATTGGCAGTTAGCCTACTTTTAGCAAAAGGAGAAGTGATCCTGCCTCCCTGCACCCGGGGCACGGCTGTGTGGGTGGGAGGGAAGATAAATGGATAAACACAACAACCAGATTTATTTCCACGCGTTCTAGAAAAGCACAAGTTTTCCATAAAGAACAGGATTTGAATGTTGTACCGGCTGGTGCCGCGGAGCTGGTGACTTATAGTACAATTGGGATATAACCTGGCAGCCAAGGCTGAGGAAGACGGCGGTGCCGCACTGTTTACCTATAATCCCCTTTGGTTGTTTGCTGCATATTTTAAGAGTTTTGTTATTGGCATGACTTTTCTGTTTGTAGTTCTGCAGAATATCCGTAAGTGAAGAGGAAATCTACCAGAACGTATCTAGTCTCACTTTAGAGCGGTGTTCTCTGGCGATGAGTCAAGCTGCCTAAGACTAGTGATGACCCTAAACTCCAATGTCTGGGTCCGTGCTGAACATTGAGGGTTCGGGTCCTCCAAACCCTAACTTCAGTCAGAAGTTGCTTACTCCTCCTCCAACAACAACTGTGATTTGTGCTGGCACTCTGCATACAGGCGGTGTGACATTTAAGCGCTTCTATGTTCTCCATTTTCCAGGAGATCGATGATCCCCAATGATATCATAGCACAACATTTAAATAGTTAACACCCGCGATCGGTGCTAGGCATCTATCCCGGGTGTTATTGGCGGGGTTACTCCCCACAATTGAAATTCGGAAATCTGCCGAATCCAAACTTTGCCAGGTCCGCTCAACCCAAACTTAAGACATGTATTTTCCAGCCATCCCAGTCACAAGATGTACTTCCCAGTCCCTAACTCTGCATTAAAGGCGTTTTCCAGTGATAAAAAGCTATCACACACAGATCAATAGAACCGGGGTCTGTTGTACTCCAAATAAATGGAGCCACAGGTGGACCATGAGCACTTCTGCTCCATTCAGTGATGGAAGTGCCATAGATCTAAATCAGTACCTTAGATATTCACATTTGGGGTACAACGGACCTCCATTCTCATGATGGGTCAAACACTTGAAACCTTGGATAAGGGAAAACTTGTTGTGGAAAGAATAGACCTTTAAAGGAGTATTTTTTTTAACTTCTAAAATATATTTGCCATAATCTCAATAAATACAAGCCAGATATATATGTTCATGATTGCACAATCAGACTACAAGAGGGTTTGTTTGTTGTCTGTTACCATGGAGATGTACAGTTTTGCATGGCAACTCTGGATATATATGACTCTCATGTAAAATTCTATATTCCCCTGCAATGACCGTACTATACCATAACTTACCCAAAATGTTGTAACTTAAAGCCGAAAAAACCCATCACAACCTTATATAAAAACCATAAATACAATTTTTCACACTTGAGATTATTTTGTTGGACGACCAATTATTTTTGAGGACATTTGTTCTGTGGAAATAGTGGAAACCTTGTTTGACTCATAGCTAAGTATAGAGCGGCTGGAAGAGTATTCTCCAAAGTCCTATCGATCCGTTCTAGTCATCCTGAGTGATGATGTCAACCTTTTTGACAGAGAAAGGGGTTAACAAACTGTGTGATGAAACATTCATTTTCTCCCTGTACAAATAGTACCCTCTGGATAGAGATAATGATACACCACGGGGTGTTAAAGCTGATGTAACACTACAGCCTTCAAGCAAAGAATTGTGGTACCTTGTAAGTGCTTGTTAAACATTGAACCCAATGTTCCCTGTTTTGCTCAGGTAGAAAAATATAAAGTCTTCAATAATAATACAAATGACTCGCCCCGGTAGAGTCTTGGAGAATTTTTTTTGAAGATAGTCTACAGTCCATGACATTGAAGGAACATTAAGGATCCATGGTGCTCTTCACCCTCCTGGCCGAGATTTGTAACAGAACCTACAATGTGTTGGTTGGTTCTACAAGTAGATAAATTTCATTGTTTGTCCACACTGACCTCTATACCTCACTAATATCTACTTATCCATCCTCTCGTAACTGCATTCTTGGTTCTTTGATGGCTATATTTTGGTCAAAACAGTCAGACGGTGTCTGAATTATCTTCTACAAATCCTCTTCTACTATAACTTCTATAAATATAGTTGGTTTGGTCAACATCAGACTGGCCCACAAGATAGGAGGTAAATTTCTTGTTGGACCCCAGAAGCATAATGGGTTCCAAGGTGGACTATACAAACATGCAGATAGACCGCTTGAGATGTTGTACAATAGCTGAGCAGGGCTGTTGCCAGCACTGAGCGTGCCTGGGCAAGTTCAAGGGCTCAGAGCTGCTGGGGGGCCCACATAAGGCTGTACATAAGAAATACATGGGGGGTGAAGGGGGCTGTATCTAAAGAATCCATAGGGGGTGAGGGGAGCTTTTAAAAAATAACCAGAGGGATGATAAACTAGGGTAATACTTTTGGGAACAGGAGACTGTTTTATTTTCTGAATTTCTGAATTTTTAATGTAGCTATGTAAATTCACTGCAAAGGGGCCCACTGAGGCTCTGGCGCCAAGGGGCCTGCTGAAACCTGGAGCCGATCTGTAGCTTAGGGTCCAGCTACCAAACAACTTTTACTTGAACATCACAGTTACAGTACATGTTAATTTTCAAAAAAAGTCTATTGTGTTCAGCTTTAGGCTTTGTTCACACGAGATTTTGCCACAGATTTCCCCCAATGTAAAAAAAAAGTGTGCACATTCGTAAAAAAGAAGCTACACGACCTAGGTCACTGAAAGAATCCAAGTGGGATTTCAGTAAAAAAAAAAGCCCTACAACAGATTTCGACCTGGAACATGGGACTTATTTTTGGATGGAAAATCCAGTTAAGATTACGTCATGACCGTTGTGATCAGTCCCTTATGAGACCAAGTTGATCCTAAAAAAACCCTCTTTTACCAACTCCCAAACAATTACTGCCTATACTTTCCGGACCCTGTATGCTGATTCTGTTCTCTGCAGTTGAGTGGAGAGATATAAAAAATTGAAAATGAAGACAGCATGCAAAGAGTCAGAGTGGTTGGAGATGGTCAAAGGTCTTGTTTTAAAACAGAGACCCAATTGACCAAAAGTGGTAGAAATTCCCAAGGGACAACAATTTAGACAGTTCCCTGGATCAGAATACTATATTAATACCAGTTGTCCTAAAGGTCATGGTCTATAACCTCCGAACACATTTTTGCCACCACAAAATACTTCATGTTATACAATCCTACAGTTGGGATAGTAATGTAACGCTGCCGTATAAAAACTGGACTGCATTTCCAAGATATGGTCACGCCAGAGGGTCTAATAATACTTCTTCCAATGGTGAAACTTAAAGGTACTAGACCCTATAACAAAGTATGAGACCCCCTCAACTACAGTGTAACTGCACCTCTTAAAGTCACACCCCTGATTATTTATACTACTGATCTCCATGTGTTGGGAAAAGAAATCATATAGTTTCTTGAAGGCTCTTGGATACTGGTGCACCCCTTTACCCTCTCAAGTTTCCAGTATTTTCCTTATATGGGACACTATGGGGCACTTTTTCCGTTTTGCGCCGCATTTAACTGGGGTTTTTGGCGCACGTGATCGGATTTTGGTGCAATCGCGCCGACTTTCATGAGACACAAATCAGGGGGTGTGACTGTCGGACAACCCGACTGATTCAGACTAAGCGCGGGATTTAACATTCGAAATTGTGTCGCAAGCCATGCATTTACATGCACCGGGAAGAAGAAGGTGAACTCCGGCGGACCTGAGCGGGGAAGCGACACATGCAGGAAATTGGACGCACGATCTTGGTGAATCACGGCAGCTCCAAATCCTCGTCGGACAACGCACCTCGGGGATCGGGTAAGTAACTGTGCCCCAGTATCTATTTTTTTTAAGTTATCACAACAGTCATCTCAAGAGGAGGGCTAAGGATGGAAGCGTGTAGCACTCAAGTATGTCAAGATGTCTCCAGAGTTGGATTCTCCTTAAACTTGAGTTGTACCCAAAATGAGATAAAGTCCTATAAAAAAAAATTCTCGTGTGACAAACAAAAAACTATTGTCTTTGAAGGCTTAGTAAAAATGAAGCACAGATGATCAGGTCGTATTGTTGGTTGAGAATTGGCCCATTAGCGTCTTTATTTTCCAGACTTCCATGTCCCGTATACACAGATACTTAATAACTTGAAATGTCACATTGCGACGGCATCGACACGAGACGCGTGGCACTAGACGTCCTTCATCGCCACCCATCCCCACAATCCATTCTATTTAACCCGTGTGAAATGAAGGCAGCACTTTACCTTCGCAATTATTCAGAGTTGAAATTAGGCACTCCAGATTAATAGGATTTTTTTATGCGGAATTCAAAACAGTTCAATCACTCCGGCAAATTACAATTCCCAGATGATAATTTGATAAGGAGGGAACTTTTTGACATCACAAAGTTCAATCGAAGAATCAGTACGTACAAGAAAGAGGGTTTTAATAACGTTGCGTCTCTAAATTGTCTTTCACCGCTAGTCATGTCCTACTTACGGAGTCGCGGATTGAAGGCCGGTCCAGCCTACTGAAGGGGCCTCAACGTCTGGGTCATTGCTCTAAAAATAATGTTTGACAGATCTATTTCTGTTAGGGAATTTTGCAATTTAAGCATTGGGGCTGATCTGAATGCCAAACAAAGAGTCTCCACGCTAGGACCAGGTAGGCAAAGATTAAGATGGATGTCCCTTGAGATAACTTCAGCTCTTATAATGAACAGTCCCTAAGTTAGGATCTTCCTCTATGATCTAGAACATTCTGGTGGTTTTAAGCCACTTTCTGAATGGGGCAGCATGGGGCTGACCATAAAATAGGACATGGTGGTCATGATGCAGTCTGACCAGGGAGCAGAGATTAAATTTGTTGTCTAGTAAGACAACCCTTGTCCACATCTTATGCTTGCTTGAGAATGGCTGCATAGAGTCAGCCGAAACGTAGCACTTACCACTGGTGGAATAAACATTCACTATTTATCTTGGAGTGCTTCCTTCCTTGGAGTTTGCATGCATATGGGATCCTGAGTCAGTTCCTTGAAGCCTGCACCCACATTGGATTTAATCCGGTTATCCACAGTGCTGCTCCTTCTACCTATTTATCCTGCTTTCATGTGATAACCAGCACCATTGGCATCCAAAAGCCCTCTCTGAATGTTGGGCTTCTGTTATTATTTTACCTGCAGGATTTTTTTTTCCCTTGGGTTTTTGGCAGATCCTGAGACTTAGGCCCAGATTTATCAAAGGTGGTGCCAACTGCCTTAGTCTTATCCGGCACAATCTGCACTTCTAGGGAAAGTATGGACACAGTTGCGCCTTTTTCTTCTTTGTGCACTTTCATTATACCGTGTGCGACACAATTCTGTCGAGTCGCTGTATTAAATGTGTCGCAAAGAGTGTCGGACAAAGTGCAGCTGCGACACAAATGTGGCACAAAGACTTCATAAATTCATATGCAAGGTCCAAAGACGTTCTTTTTAGTGGAAAGTTGGCGCAGACACAATTGGGCTCATTTACTTACCTGTCCAACGAAGTTCCTCAAAAGTGCATTGTCCGCCAATAATGCCCTCTGCTGCGATTCACTAAGATCGTGCGCCCGATATCCTGCATGTGTCGCTTCCCCGCTCAGGTACCCTGGAGTTCACCTTCTTCTTCCTGGTGCATGTAAGTGCTTTTCTTGTGACACAATTTGAAAGTTAAATCCCACACTCAGTCCGAATCAGTCGGATCGCCCCCCCCAATTTCTGTCGCATGAAAGCCAGTGCAGCTACGGCAAATTCCGATCGCGTGCGACACAATCCCAGTGTAAACCCCTGTTAAATACCTGTCACAGCCGTGCAAAACCCAAAAACGTTGGAAAGTCTGACTAAAGTACATGCGCGGACCCTTAGTAAATAAGCCCCAATAAGATACCCGAGCCTTAGTGCTGAGCTTCAGAATTCACAGCTGCTTACAAAATAAATTCCTTGCAGTTAATGTATCTTAGTAAACTTTCCTTTCTTGTAAATGATATGGGATGTAATCTGAAACTATTTATGGGGATCAATACTCGGAGATAGAGTTATGCCGTAATAGAGCGTATCAATTTCCGCATCGCAGGCGCTATTATTCCCTCTGTCAGGGATATCGGAGGAGATGATTCTGCTGCATTTACAAACAGTGAATGTATCAGATTTATAAATAGGAGTCACATAAAGTGCTGATGAGTAAATGGGTCCATTTGAGCCAAGATGGAGCCGCTCTGACCCGAGGATAATGTTATTTTTGAACATTACAAGTTATATAAAGAGTCATATTGCCGGTAATGTCATTAGGTAAATGTGTGTTTTATTATATTGTCTAGGTTTTTATTGTATAAACAGAATCTGATATTCATTAATTATGGATGTGGACACAAAACTGTATTTTTTCCATAGTCTAATTGAGTTGGATCAGTTTTTTGCAATGCTAACGACCAATGCGTAAATCTTAGGCTTGGGTCAGGCAGGGCAGACATCAGGTTAATAGCTGGTGGAGTCATTGGTGGATAACCTTCTAATCTGTACAGGGTCAATAGTACCCAGGACACCTTGTTATTTCAGAAACATAAGGAAATTGACGTATCTGATACCCCAGCAAGTAAAGAGTCCATATTGGATCAAGGACAAGTTCTTCCAATGGGAAGGTGGTCATGTAGTAGATGACAGAAGACCAGGGAATGTTCAAAGCTTCGTGATGTGTTGTCCATGGTGCTGAACACTGAGCTTAAAGCGCTAAATTCAATTGTTATGAACCCACGGGAGAAGCTATGGAGAATCTTTGGCAGGAATTTATTAATAAAGGCTCTGACAGAGCAGAGTTCGACAACATTAGTTTTTTACTTCAACAGGTCAATAAGTGACAGATGATTAATCAGTTGCAGTTTAATGGTACATTCACAGGAGTGTGTGTATGGCTGAGTGAGCACACGTCAGAGCACTGGAGAGGAGGATGGGCGCTGCTCACCCCTTCTGCAGGATCGGCCGTAAAACGGCGAAATATATCACGTCTTATATTTAACCGAACACAGTTACGGTGCAGTGTGACGACGTGTTCCCACCGCTCCATGACCAAACGCCATAGGCTTCATTGGGGACCAATATCGGTCCCCATTACTTTCATGTGAATGACCCATAAGACTGTTGAGTTCTACTTTTAGACCCGCTTGTCTAGCCTGTCCACGACAATTAGGCACAACCTCCTTAATTATTTGGCACACAGACTATTTTCCGCCCAGCCACACATTTGTTCTAGAAACCTCTCCCATTATCTTAAGACCTTAAAATCTACTAAAGTCTAAAAGCCTTCATAAATGTCAAATTGCACCAAAAGTCTGGACAAAGTGGCTTCATGACTTCCCCCCTTTGTGTTGTGTAATCTCTGAACAGATTTTGCAAATCTGATTTTGGTGTTCAATCTCTGAGTAATGGATGAGCGGACCCATTTGGATTCAGGTGCAGCGAGTCTGAATTGTGAACAAAGGTTCAGTTATCTGAACCCAAACTGAAAACACAGCTATCTGGTGGCATTCATATTGCGGTGGTGCACTGGTTTTCCCAGTATTGTCACTCCCTATGATATCATTGTCAGCATTTAATGGGTTGGCACCAATCACGGTTCTTACCAGTGTTGTTGAGCCCAAACATCGAGGCTCAGCCCGAACTTAATGCTAAAGTTTTTGCTCATCGTTCAGGTCTAGAGATAAGCGGACCCGAACTTCTCACTCGGGTTGGGGGCGCCCTGCACTAACCACACATATTTCCAGGCATCCAAACCTGTAAGTTAATGCCCTTAGCTACAAGCCATGACTATGATTGGCCAAGTGGCTAGTTGCTAGGGGCATAAAAATGGCGGATTGGCAGTTTGAAAGCCAATACGACAATATATCTGTGTCACGCAGGGCACTTCCAAACCCCGAACCTGAATGAGAAGTTCGGATCCACTCACCACTTTTCAATTCTGGTCTTCTTTGATCCTATATACAACCACCTTCCCAATTTAAAAAACTTGAACTAGATCCAATATGGCAACTTTCAAGATGGCAGCCATGTACTGAACACCTGGTTCTGCCTAAAGGACACCCAAAGGGCACAGAATACTTGCTGTGGTATCGGGTGGAAGGTTTAAAAGACCTCTGTTCAGCATCAGAATTATCGACGGCACATCATAGTTGAGGAGTCCTGTTACAGAAGCCAAGTCTTATAGTCGTGCCTACAGTTTGCATTACTTCCGTCTACAATGAAATGTTACTATATTGTTGTTATTGTGTTTTATATTCTTTATGTACAGTATCAGGCAGTAACACACAGATTTCGTTTGAAGCCTGACTGATAGCATTTCCCACCAGTGGCCTTCACTCTACATCAGCCCCGGTATTGTTATTCACACCTGATCAATCTTATATGAAAGGTCATATAGCGCAACGCGAGCGAAAAATAAGGCGATAATCAAAATAACACAAAGGACTATTTAAGCTGTCTAATCTTTTATAAAGCGCCCCGCTCCTAATATAATTGCTTCAAATGATATAAAAAGCCTTTTAATTTGGCTCTTGTTTCCCGGCTTTTATTGGCAGAATACACTTTGCAGGGTATTTAAAAAATATTAGCCATAAATTGTTTATATTGCAACTTAATAGCTATTACTTAAATGCTAGAGGCAATTGTTTAGCTAATCTTGAAGCGTTGATCTAATTACGCATGCATAAGAAACATAATTATTGAACGAGTCTGGGACACCGTCAACTTGCATTGATTGAAATGATTGCAAAATGGTTTCTCCAGCTGTTTTGTGGATTACACCCTTGTTGCCCGACTCTAGGAAATTTCTATGACGGATGTTGACTCCTGTTGTTTTATTGCTTCTATCCATTTCCTACAAGGATGGATGGAGATGACATACGTTTATAAGAAAAGTATATAGTAAAACAAATTGTATTGTGAATGGGATTTTGGGATGGGACAAACATTTGGTTCCGGTTTGGAAAAGGTGAACTGCTATGTTGGCCAATGCCATTATGCCCATTTTTTTGTCCCCAACTTGAGGACTCTGGAAGGGGCTTTCTTGCTTCTCAGCTATTCTTTGGGTGCGTTTGGCCAACAGAAATATCTAAGGAAGAAAACCCAAACATGCACGGTTCCCCAAGGAAAGTGATTGCCTCTGATTATGGCACATCTTCCCACTGGACAAGAGGATTTTGCACTATGGACAATTGTTATTTTCCCTGGAACCATCTGTCAGTTGAGAGACGTCATATCTGAGAGTCGGAAGTTGGTCTTTGTTTTGGACTTCTAGCCTAGTTAAAGAGGTTTGATACATTGGATAGGTCAACAAAACTGACCTACTGATTATGTTTGAAGTGACTTTTCCGATGAGGCACATTATACAAACCTCCTACCTGTCCCAGTTTCAGCAGAACAAGCCCAAACTTTTGGGTCATTCTCATTTCACTAGTTGGTATCTCTTGTGTGCTTCGAAAGCAGATAGAGTTGAGTTCAATGGTGAAGAAGGGAGCTGTCAGCTTCCTTCTACAATATTTTATCACTACTGTATGAGGATTAGGCTGGCAAACGTGATGTGATGACATGATCACATCTGCTGGCTTCAGAGCGGTACATAGCAGCAGCAGGGAAAAAAAGCATCGATAAAGTAATAGCCACAGCCATTGTCACCACAGCACCAGTCTTTTGTAGAGATACTGTTATTATGGAAGTCTCTTCTATGACTTCTTTGTATTAAGGGAACCTGTCAGCCCAACTTACCCACTAATTCAAACTTTAGATTTCCTTTGGATGATCCCTCTGGTCTGCCAGTCATCTAGCTCCAATTTCATATGGACTTTTATTTACTCTATTGGGGGCACCATTACAGGGTTGGGGCCAGCACTGGGCATACCCGAGCAAGTGCCAGGCCCAGGGGTGCTGGGGGGGCCCACATAAGGCTGTACATCAGGAATCCATGGTGGTGAAGCGGGCTGTATCCAATTGTCTCCATAGCGGTGAGGGGGGGCTTTATATAAAATGAGGGGCCAGTATACAAAATAACCATGTGGGGGCTGTTTGGAATGATAAAATAGGAAATATTTTAGGGAACTGAATTTTTTATGCCGCCTTGTGAGTTCACTGCAAAGGGGCTACTGAGGCTCTGTCGCCCAGGAGCCTACTGAAACCTGGAGCCGACCCTACACCATTAGACAACACACAACACACCTTGCTTATTAGCATATGGTTTTTAGTAGGCATGAACAGACCCAAAAGTTTGAGTCTGTGACTAATATTGAGAATTTGAGTCCCAGCATCGGAACCTGGACTTCAGCCAGAAGTCTGGGTTCGCCATTTGGGTTGACCCCCACTGGTAACACCAATGGGTGTTAACACCTTAAATGATGCTGGCAAATGTGCAGGTAGCAAATGGTAGCATTAAGAGGATTAACAACCGTGAGCATTGCCAGCACCGATCATTGGTGTTGCGGTCCAGGTACCTGAACCCAAACCGGAAACCGGTCTTCGTGTTAATTCTTATGACTTTGATATAGTTTTTTTTTACCCAATCCCAAATCTTATGAATTTCTTTATACAACTTTTGAATCCTGTACAATTTGCTGGAGTCATACCTGGATTTTTTTATATGACCATTCCACCATAACTATGAGTAAGATGTTCCTCTGTCAAAGTGCTGCCCGGGTTATCGATCTACATCACATATAATATGTGTCCCAACAAATCTTCCTCTATTTAATGACACAACAAGAAGAGATGGGACGGGGCATCACATACTTGATCAGATGAAGTCTGTATAAGTACAGTGCAGAATCGGCCAATAAAGCTCAGCGGCAATGCAAAGATTTATTTCCGTCCAGGCCCGGTTGACATTTTATCCTTTTACTGTGTGTGGAAATGTTTAGCGTCTCCATGCTGCCGCGGTGACATTTTATAGAGCGGCCGTGTGATACTGCTTCCTAATGAATAGCCTCGAACTCCGAAACATATACAATTTTCTCATTCTCCCTTCCTCGGGGAGGCTATGACAACATTTTGGCAAGTACGAGTAAACAGCTTTGTGTTGGCATGCAGTAAATTAAACTGAGTAATTAAAATCAATAGCAAAACAGCAGCTAGACAGAAAGGTCATATAACGCAATAGAAGACTGGTGAGGAACATATTGCAGAAAATCAAAATCATATTCGCAACTTTTCTACAGCCTCTGAATGTCATCAAAGAGTGTTTCCCCTTGTAATCAAACAAGTCCCAAGTTACTCAAATTTTAGAAACTATGTACCAGGCACTCAAATAACCAAGGTTGTTGTCAAATGTGGACAGCCTCCGTGTTAGTACGAGTGCCACAACAGTGGTTTGTGTTCCCACCATGTCACCTAACAGGTTTTGAAGTAGGAATTTAAGAATTACCATATCTCTTACCACTTATACAGGAACTTGGACTTTGTTGCAGGGAGAACTCCAGGTCACTACCTCTTGAAGTGGTCTGTAGATGGTGAAGGTAATTGGCCTGGAGAGACCATTCCTAAGCACCATGGTAAGAAAATTTAGTAGTCAGGTACAGGTTGTGGTCAGGATGGTAGACAGGCAGCAGGTCATGGTAGGAAGCTTTGGTTTGCAGGTCAAAAATAAGCCAAAGTCAAACACAAAAGCAACAAAACCATATCAGGCAAAAGAAACAGGCTGGATACAGATAAACACGTGACAGTAGAAAAACCAGTAGCTACATTGCTTAGACATCTTGTCTTAGGAGAGGCTTCCTGAAATAGCCTTTAGATGCAGGGGATAGTCTTACTTAGTCAGGATTGTAATGGCTCCTAATTGGGACTGCAAAACTACATCTCCCATCATGTTTGGGGAACCACAGTGGTAAAGCAAAGTGACACAGCAATGGTCTCACTGGTGGTCCCTGAGCTGTTGCAAAACGATCATTCTCAGCATACCATCACAGGAAGATTTGGATAATGATATTGAATAAAGCAATGGTCCAAAACTGAAGGCTCATCAGACTTTGCCAAACTACAACTCCAATCATGCTTCAATGGCATCCAGTGATGACAACATCCAGTAAAGCTGTGGTTCTCAACTGATGGTTCTCGAGCTGATGGTGAACCTCATTTGTGGCTCCTGAACATTTCATAGCCCTTAATTGTTGGTTCTCCAGCTTCTTATGGCCCTCAATCAATGGTTCTCCTGCTGTTGGTGGATCTCAATACTCGGTTCCCCAACTGTAGATGGTCCTAAATTGTTTTCTCCTGATGGTCAGTGTTGGATGAAGACATGCAGTGATCATCACCCTGTAATTCTCCAAATGTTAGATGTCTATGACTTCTAGTCTCTGTGCCTTTGCAAGAGATGATGAGACACAACACGGGCCAATTCAACTTTTATTTTTGTATATTTTTTACAGTTTTTTTTTTAAGGGAGCCTTTCGAAGCCTCGTTAACAGTAATAATGATGTGTTAAGAAGAAAAAGCTTTAGTACAAAGGAGCATATCCTTGATAAGAATAGGTATTAACTCGGAAGTTAACCTTGGTCACATGTGGTGGTGTCTCGCTTTAAAGTGGGCTTTAATGAATGCGTCTTCTGCCTCCTGTCTTCCACCCCTAATGTTCGGCAAAGTGCTTCACAGAGCGGGATTTATCAGTCTAATTTGATCTTAAATGAGAAAATCTCTCTTAATCCTGTAATACTGTGGTGCTGGAAATTCCTGAACTCTTTGATATCTCGGATCTTTAGAAAGAAAACTATCAAGACTTTTGCATTTCAGATGGCTGGCCTGGCCTACTGAGGATAAGGGCAAGCCCCCGAGGGGCTACCAGAATCATTGGTTGGCTACATTTTGGGGTCAGATCATTTGAATAAACTAGAATACAGAGTCTATACCAGAAACCTGTGAGCTTGAGAATCCATATCTTGGATCATAGGCACACCCAAAATTGTGTGTTACCATTCCTCTTGTCAAAGGGGAGTGTCTTTGCACAGTCTGACACTTGCAGATCCGATTGGTGGACTAACACCCGTAACACCCACCTGTTAATTTATTCATAAATATGTAGAAGGAAAACCAAAAGGACTGCACAGCACATTCTTCTATAGAAAAAGATATTCTGATTCTCTTATGTTATGGTGAATCAGTCACGTCAGGAGATGTTGTGCGCACTCTTCAACAATAATGCACTGTGCCGCAATCCACAAAGATCGCGCGCCCGATATCCTGCATGTGTCGCTTCCCCGCTCAGGTCCACCGGACTTCACCATTTTCTTCATGGTGCATGTAAGTGTGTTTGATGCAACACAATTTGAAAGTTAAATCCTGCGCTAAGTCCGAATCAGTTGAAGGGTCCGACGACACCCCCCCCCAAGTATTCAGTCGCATGAAAGACTGCACAGCTGCGCCGATATCCAATCTCGCGCAACACAATCCCCTGTTAAATATCTGTCACAGCCGTGCAAAACCCAAAAACGTCGTAAAATCAGACAAAAGTGCGGCCCAAATATATCAGTTCTTGTTCAAAGTCATGTTGGTGCTGTGAAGCATAGAAAGAAGAAAATAGTGACACCATCCCGGCGTATGGTCCTGGTGCTCCTTTGAGCACATGGGTATAGAAAAGACTCTCTAAGGTTCTCTAGGGTTCCCTAGTCACTAGGTGTCAGATTCCCTTTAATCAAAAATGAAGGTGCAGAAATCATAAAAAGATAAAAGATCTTTGCCCCCAGAGCTGACAATCTAATCCGCCCATCTCTCCTTTACCTTTAGATATTACCGTATTGACGAGGCATCCAGGTATCAGACGGCGGATGCTTGTGGGATTATGTACTTTAGATTCAAGGGCAGTCGATTCGTCTCTCGAACCGCATAGTAAATGCTATATTTTCCTGTGGGAAGAACATTTAATGAGAAACTATAATGACGGGAAGGCTGGCGGCCGGTGCCGCTCAATAATATAATCACTGGCCATGGACCTGCTGCTACTGTATCTCACACAAAGGTGAGGCAGATTAATGCGCCGGTGATTTAAAGGGGCAGCTCCACCGCCACCCGATGCTGTGCAGCTGTCTGCTGTCTGCTCTCATTATTGACTCTCCTCTCCGTGACTCCTGCCCTGGACATATCACCAATATATCCGTGCGACCCCCATGTACACCGCAGTGTTCCCTATTCACGTGTATAACTTGAGGCTGACATTTATGTCGTTAATTTGTTCCTGCGGAGACTTTAATGTAAAGCGCTGATTGGCGTATTCTTCAGGATGATTGGCGCGCCACTCGAGAGCTCGGAGGTCGTCGTACATCGGCTTCGTGAGACCTTACATGGCTCACGTCATGCTGGAAAAGTTGATGGGAAAAGTATCGCTGTCTATAGATCGCAGGAATCTAGGTCCCAACGTAAGGTCTACCGGGGTTTTTAGAGGTTCCATGGATATGGGTTATTGGGGGTGCCAGAGGGGGTGCCTATTGTTTGCCCTTCTTGGTTGTTATGTTTCATTATGATATTACTTTATATTTCATACATTGTATATGTTGTGTTCCAGCACGTTCCCTGGTTTTATAAGCATAAGATGGCACATGTAAGGCAGTGGGTTGAGCTTGCGCTATCTTGACTGGACCATGTAGAACTGGCATTACACTTGGTGGGCACGGACACCTTCTCCTACCTGGCCAGGTCATAGGGCGCTGGATTCCAGGGGCCAGTTTCCCCACAAAGGGAAATGCAGTCAGTCCTAATAATATCATAGGGGTTGTAGGAGTATGTGAGGTCATATTTGATATTTTTATATGTTATACTTTTTAATGTTGTGTTAATTAATTGTATTTTATGTATTGTTTGTCAAACTGGATGTGACACCTTCTTTTTCCGGCGCTTCGGATATACTGTATCTGCACTTTATGGGAGCCATTATTTTGGACATACTGGGGCACATTTACTTACCCGGCCCACGTATCTGTGCGCTATTGGGCCATTATTCGGACAGACTGTATTTGCGCTCCATCTGGATCCATTATTTTTGGGGCATATCTGTATCTGCGCTCATATGGACCATATTTCTGGATACCGATCTGTTATCTGGACCAAATTTTCGACTTCTGTATTGGCGCCATGACATATTTTGCATAGTGTGCTCTAATTGAGCCATTGTTCGCATCTGCTGCCTCTATTGGAGCCAGTATTGTCGGAGTATACTGTTATCTGCTCTCTATTGGAGCCATTATTTCGGAATACTGTACTCTTGCCTCTCATTGGGCCATTATTTCGACCTTTACTGTATCTCGGATCTATTGAGCCATTATTTCGGACATACTGTATCTGCGCTCTATTGGAGATTTCGACATACTTATTCCTAGGAGCATAAGACTCGTATCTGCTTCTATTTGGGCCTATTGAATACTTTCGGGCTATGCCATATTCCATATGTTTGCGCTCTATGGGAGCCATTATTTCGGACATACTGTATTTGCGCCTCTATTGGAGCCATTATTTCGGCATAGACGTCCGATGGATTATTTCGGCATCTGTATCTGCGCTCTATTGGAGCCATTATTTCGGACATACTGTATCTGCGCTCTATTGGAGCCATCTCTGTGTGTGTTCCGCTATAATTGGGACTGGTGGCTTTGCAGCTTGCATGCAATATGCCTGTGATCCATCGTTCAGCAATCAGCCCGCGTCGTCATCTTATGTAATGATGAGACGTTGTGAGTCACTTAACGAAAGTGATAACCTTAAACCCTCAGTATCCTGTTTAAGGGGCGCTATCGATCCTTCCCTTTCATATAGCTATATGAATTGCTATTTTCCATACCGCCTAAACGTGGTTATTTACCAGGGGATCTTATTGATTTTAATGGAGACGTTGAATGCTCGTGTCAGATACACAAAGACAGCTTAAGAAACAATGGATGCATTTACCTTTTATGTATCATTTCCAAAGAAAGCAGAAGTGATACCTGCGCTGTCACACAATGCATTAGCTTTCAGAGACCAAAGAATCTCTATTTCATTGGAATCTGGGAAATCAGATATTCATCAAGGACAAAAATATCAATATCTGTCCAGCCCACCTCCTAAAGCGGTCAGCAGCGACTCCGGCCTCAGCTCCCCCGACCTTACAAATGCGAAATCTCTATCTGCTCTTCACAGGGGAAAAGCTTCTCGTATCCCAGTGCACATAAACATTTTTACATGTTTTGGAAACCTTTTGAATGATTCATTAAAGGGAACTTGTGGTGAAGGATTTAGGCTCACCACCCACCGGCTGTCCCCAACCTTTCATGCAGGACAGTGATGAATCCACAACAATGTCCTTCTACATTCTGGAAAGTCAGCATTACACAAGAAAACAACCTATGAAAGATGGATGGAGTCACAATGGGCGGGGAAGAGTCAATCCCTTTCTTAACATCACAGCAGCCGCAACGGCCCTCTTTGCATTCATTGGGGGATCTTTGTGGCTGGGTCTCCCCTCCTTTTTGTCTTTATCTTTTTAAACAAGAAAAAAAATGTACATTTCCGGAAATTTCTTGGAATCTTTTGAGCATTTTTGTTCTCCTGCCTGGAAGAAACATACTGGATCCTTGTTGTAGAGGTGGGAACTGAGTGCGGCACAGCTCAGCTATAAGAGATGACGGATATTCAGCGAGACTCCTCTAATTAATGTTGGCAATAACAAAAGCAATACCATTAATCCTCTGCGTCTGTATTGACTTCAGTGAACTGTGCCAAAAAAAGATTTTACTTTCCTTAAAGAGCACTTAAAGCTGAAGTGAATCTCGAAAATACAGAGAAACCCAGAGCTGGATGATGTGTGTGGTTATGTCTGATAGGTCTTCTTACCCATAATAGATGTGTATTATTGTGGTATCGCTGCTCTAAATTCATGTTAATAAAAAAAAAGTTATTTTAAATATAGTATGCTAAATCTAGTCTACAATTAAAGGGATTGTCCAAAAAAAAAGGCTAATTTATCCAGGAAAGAGCAGCACACCAGTCCGCAGGTCTGCAATGGTATTAAAGCTCCTTTCAATTACCTTAGAGCTGAGCATAACATTTGCAGTCGCTTGTCTGTGAGCTCTGCCCGCACACATCGTGACATCATATAGTGTCTATACCTGCGCTACCGCACCGGACGCTGCAGGGAGTAGAAGAGGTCAAGTACTACGTTTATTTTTTTAATACAACGAGGGCCTGTGGCTGCTGATTTCTAATCTAATATTAAGTGGACGCTGCTGCTGGTTATTTGATTGAGTGGAAACTGCTGCTGGTTATTTTAATTTAGTGGAGGCTGCTGGTTATTATATTGAATGGAGGCTGCTGCTGGTTATTTTATTGAGTGGAGGCTGCTGAAGGCATTTGCCCATGAGAAAAAGCTATCACCCAGCTCACACAGTAAATAGAAACCGGTTTCGGTTGTACTCCACATAAATGTAGCCCCATTGCCCATGAGCACTTTGCCATTCAGTGATGGAATTGCCCATTTCTAAAATCAGGACCTGATTTACATTTGGGGGTACAACGACCTCCATTCTCATGATGGTCAACAATTGGAACCTGGATAAGGAACTTGTTGTGGAAAGAAGAGCCCTTTAAAGGGATATTTTTTTTAACTTCTAGAGATATATTGTGCCATAACACAATAGAATACAAGGCCAGATATATATGTTCTGATTGCCAATCAACTACAAGGTTTGTTTGTTGTCGGTTTACCATGGAGATTTACCGTTTTGCATAGCACCCGATAGTATATATGACGTACATGTACTTCTTATTCCCCTGCAGTGACCTACTATCCCATATACTTAATCACCCAAGGTGTGTCCACTTTAAATCCGAAAACCCTCAGAACCTTATCTAAAAAAACCATGAATACAAGTGTCCACACTTGCGAATTATTTTGTTGGACCGCAGTTAGTTTTTAGGACATTTGTTCTGTGGAAACAGTGGAAACCTTGTTTGACTCATAGCAAGTATGAGCGGCTGGAAGAAGTATTCTCCAGCCATCGATCCGTCTAGTCATCCTGAGTGGAATGATGTCACTTTTTTGACAGAGAAAGGGGTTAAACAAACTGTTGATGAAAACAGTTCATTTTCTCCCTGTACAATATATCCCTCTGGATAAGATATGATACACCACGAGGGTGGTTTAAGCTGATTAACATCTACACTCTTCAAGCAAAGAATTGTTGGTACCTTGTAATTGGCTTGTTAACATTGAACCAATTTTCCCTGTTTTGCCTCAGGTAGAAAAAATATAAAGTCCCTTCACAGTAATCTCAATGACTCGCCCCGGTAGGTCTTGGAAATTTTTTTTGAAACGTCACATTCCAGTGACATGACAGTGAACTTAAGTGATCCTGGTGCTTTCACCCTCCTGGCCGAGATTGTTGACAGAACCTACAATTTGTTGGTTTGGTTTCTACACGAGGGCGAAAATTTTCACATTGTGATTTCTTGCCACACTGACCTCTATACCCACAATTCTGCTTAATCCCTACTCTCGACTGCATTCTTGGTTTCTTTGACTGGCTATATTTTGGTCAAAAACTTAGACGTGGCTCAATTATCTTCTACTAACCAAACGTCCTCTTCTAACTATAACTTCTATAAATAGAGTTTTTGTGTCAACATCAGACTGCCCACAAGATAAGGAGTTATTCTTGTTGGAACCCCCCAGAGCATAATGGGTTTCCAAGGTTGACGTACACACATGCAGATCAAAAGACCCGGTTGAGATGTTTCTACTAGCCTGGGCAGGGGCTGTTGCCAGCAACTGAGCGTGCCTGGGTCAAGTTTCACAAGGGCGCAGAAGCTTTGGGTGGGCCCACATAGGCCTGTACCAATACGAAGCTACTGGGGTGAGGGGGTCGTTAATCTAAAGAAGCCCATAAGGGGGTGAGTGGAGCTTTTTACAAAAAACCATAGGGATGATATACGAAGGGTAATCCTTTTGGAAACAGAGAAACTGTTTTATTTTCGTGAAATGTTCTTGAATTTTTAATGGTCGCATTAATTCACTCAAAGGGTCCCAGCTGAGGCCCTGGCTCAAGGGGCCTGCTGAACACCTGGAGCCGTCGTCGACTTAGGGCCATGCTACCAACAACTTTTCTTGACAATCACAGTTGACAGTAACAATGTTAATTTCAAAAAAAGTCTATCTGTGTTCTCTTCTGAGGCTTTGTTCACACACGAGATTTGGCCACAGTATTCCCCAATGTAAAAAAAAAAAAGGTGTGCACATTCGTAAAAGATAGCTGCACATAATGTCACTGAAGAATCCAATGATTTCAGTAAAAAAAAAGCCCTACCACAGATTTTCGCCTGAACATGGACCTTATTTTGGATGAAAATCCCAGGTTAAATTCGCATGACCGTTGTGAATCAGTCCCCCCTTAGTGAGACAAGTTGAATCCTAAAAAAACCCTCTTTTAAAACGCAACTCCCAAACCATTACGTGCCTAGACTTGTGGGAGATAAAAAAATTGAAAATAAGACAGATGCACAAGAGTCAGAGTGTTTGGAGATGGTCAAAGTCTTGTTTTTAAAAACAGAGACCCAATTGCCCAAACGTGGTAGAAAATTCCAGGACACACAATTAACAGTTTTCCCTGGATCAGAATACTATTAATTTAATACCAAGTTGTTCCCCTAAAGGTCATGGTCATAACCTCTCGAACAATTTTTGGCCACCACAAAAATACTTCAGTTATCTCAAAAAAATCCTACAGTTGGGTAGTAACTGTACGCTTGCTGTATAAAACTGGACCTGCCATTTCCCAAGATCATTTGGGTCACGCCAGAGGGTCCTAATAATACTTCTTCCAATGGTGAAAGCTTAAAGGTACTAGACCATGTATACAAAGGTAATAGAACCCACCTCAACCTACAGTGTAATGCATTGTTTTTTTACAAGTGGGCGTAACTTGAAGATTATGGGCATCCTGTGCCAAGGGCCCCCGCTAAATTTATGGGTTTATAATCCTATCTTCTCATATGTGGAAAGTGACTCCATGTTCCGGCCCTGTTGAGCTGCACCTTTTAAGTCACACCCCCTGAAGTATTATACATACTGATCTCCATGTTTTGGGAAAGAATAATTCTTATGTTTTCTTGAAGCTCGGCTGATACTGGTGCAAGCCCGCCCCTTTTACCTCTCAATTGCCAGTACATTGCCTTAATAGGTACACTATGGGGGCAGCTTTTTCCGTTTTGCGCCGCATTTTAACTGGGTTTTTTGGCGCACACGCGAATCGGATTTTTTTGGTGCAATCGCGCCGACTTTCATGAACACAAATTCAGGGGGTGTGGCTGTCGGACAACCTACTGATTCGACTAAGCCGCGGGATTTAACATTTCAAAATTGGTTTCGGCCAAGCCCATGCCTTTACTGCACCGGCAGAAGAAAGTGTAACTTCCGGCGGACTAGCGGGGAGCGACACATGCCAAGAAATTGGAGACGCACGATCCTTGGTGAATCACGGCAAGCCCAAATCCTTGTCGACACCGACACTCTGGGGATCGGGTTAAGTACTGTGCCCCCAACTATTTTGTTTTTAAGTTACACAACAGTCCAATCTCCAGAGGAGGGCTAAATGGAAGCGTGTAGCACTCATAGTGTCAAATTGTCCTCCATAGTTTGGATTCTCCGTAAACTTGAGTTTGTACCCAAATGCGATAAAAGTCTATGAAAAAAATTCTCGTGTACAACAAAAAACATTGTCGTTGAAAGGCTTAGTCAAAATGAAGCCAAATGTCAGGTGTCCCGTATTGTTTGGTTAAGAATTGGCCCATTAGCGTCTTTATTTTCCCGACTTCCATTCCCGTATAACACAGATACTAAATTAACTTGAATGTCACTTGGCGACGCATCGCACGAGACGCCTTGCACTAGACTCCGCTTCATCCGCCACCATCCCACACAATCCATTCTATTTAACCCTTGATTGAAGGCAAGGCAGCACTGTTACCTTCGCAATTATTCATAAAGGTGAAATTAGGCACTCCAATTGTAATAGGATTTTTTGTACTGGCGATTTCAAAACAGTTCATCACTCCGGCAAATTACATTCCCAGATGATAATTTGAATAAGGAGTGTAACTTTTTGACGCACAAAGGTTCCATCGAAGCATCAGTAACTCAGAAAAGGTGTTTTTAATACGTTGCGTCTCTCTATATGGTCTTTTCACCCGCTAGTTCATGGTCCTACTCTACGAGTCTGCGGATTTGAAGGCCCCGGTCCCCTGCCTACCGCGAGGGCCTCAACTCTGGTCATTGCCGCTAAAGAAATATGTTGTTACGATCATTTTCTGTTAGGGAATTTTGCAATTAATCATTGGGCGTGACCGAATTCCCAACAAACAGAGTCCTCCACGCTAAGGACCAGGGTAGTCAAAGATTAAGATCGGATGTCCCTCCGAGACTAACTTTCAGCTCTTATATTAACCAAATCCCTAAGTTAGGATCTTCCTCTATGATCTGCAGAACTTTCTTGTGTTTCAAGCACTTCTGAATGGGGCAGCAATGGGCTGAACCATAAATGGTAACAATGGGGTCATATGCAGTCTGACCCAGGGAGCAGAGATTAAAATTTGTTGTGTCTCGTAAGACCCCTTGTCCATCTTATGCTGCTTTGAAATGGCTGCCATAAGTCCAGCCGGGAAATCGTAGCACTTACACTGGGGCAAATAAACATTCACTTTTAATCTGGAGTGCTTCCTTCCTGGGTTTGCAGCATATGGGGTCACTGAGTCAGTTCCTTGAAGCTGCCACCCACATTGGATGAATCCGTGTTATCCACATGCTGCTTCCGTTCTCCTAGTTTATTCCTGCTTCTCATGTAATAACCAGGACCATTGGCATCCAAAAGCCCTCTTCTGATGTTTGGGCCTTCTGTTGTATTATTTGACTTTAGGACTTTTTTTTTCCCTTGGTTTGTTGGCAGATCCTGAGGACGTATAGGCCAGATTTATCAAAGGTGTTGCCACTGCCGTAGTTCTTATCCTGGCCACAATCTTGTACTGTCTAGGGAAATGGTGGACATAGTTTTTTCACACCTTTTTTCTTCTTTGGTGGCCCTTACATAATACCGCGGGCGACACATATCTTGTCGATTCTAGTATTAAATGTTGTCCACAAACTCTGACAGCGCTGTCGCCCCGCTTTAGTTGCAGAGTTTTTTCTAGACTGGCGATAAAGTGCACCCCAACAAACACAAAAGTGGCACGCAAAGCTTCAATTCTGAAAAGGATCCAAAGACGTTCTTTTTAGGGGGAAGTTGGCGCAGCAGACCAATAGGGCAAATTTAACTTTACCTGTCCCCGAAGTTCCCCGAAGTGCACCTTGTTTCCGATGATAATGCAACGTGCCGCGATTTCACACCCCCGATATCCCGTCATGGTCGCTTCCCCCGCTCAGGTCCCTTCTTCTCCCTGCATGTTAAAGTGCTTGTCTTGTGACACAATTTGAAAGTTAATCCCACGCTCAGTTCCCGAACAAGTCCATCGCCCCCCCCAATGTCTTCTGTCGTCATGAAAGCAGCGCAGCTACAGCAAATTTCCGATCGCTGCGACAGCAATCCCAGTGTAACCCTTTTAATACCTGTCACAGCCGTGCAAAAACCCAAAACGTGTGAGAATCGGACATAAGTAATGCAGCAGACCCTTAGTAATAACCCCAATAAATAACCCGAGCCCTTAGTGGCTAGCTTCTATTCACACTGCTTACAAATAATTCTTTGCATTAATGTAATCTATGTAAACTTCCTTTCTTGTAAACGATATAGGGATGTAAGCTGAAAACTATTTATGGGAGTCAATACTCGGAGAAGAGTTTTGCCTGGTAATGAGCGTATCAATTTTTTCCGCTCCGCAGGGCGCTATTATTCCCTCCGTCCAGGGATACTCGAGGAAGATGATTCTTGCTGCATTTACAACAGTTGAATTAATCAGATTTATAAATAGGGAGTCACATCAAAGTGCTGATATTAAATTGGTGTCCAATTTTGAGCCAAGATGGGAGCACGCTTGACCCGGGGATAAGTTTATTTTTGAACATGTACAAGTTATATAAGATCATATTTGCCCAGTAATTGTCATTAGTAATCTGGTGGTTTTAAAAGTTATAAGTTGTCCCTTAGGTTTTTTATTTGTATAACAGATCTGATATTCATTAATTATGGATCGGACAACAAAACTGTATGTTTGTTCACATAGTCTAATTGGTTGGATCATTTTTTGTTCAATGTAACGCCAATGCGGAAATCTAGCTGGGTTCAGGCAGGCAGACCATCAGGGTTAATAGCTGTGGGAAGTCATTGGTGGATACCTTCTATCGTACGGTCCAATAGTCCCAGGACCCCTTGTATATGGTCAGAGAACATACAGTAAGTTTTGATATATGAATTACCCCCGCAAGTAAAGAGTCCATATGTGGTCAAGGACAAGTTCTTCCAATGGGAGGGGTCATTAGTAATGACAGAAGACCTGGAATGTTCCAAGTTCGTGTGTGTTGTCCATGGTGCTGACATCGAGCTTAAAGCGGCTAAAATCAATTGTTTATGTAGCACCACGGGAAAGAAGCGATGGAGAATCTGGGCAGGATTTATTTTAGATAAGCTCTGACAGAAGCATAGTGCGACAACATAGTTTTTTAACTTACAACAGGGTCAAGAAGTGACAGATGATTAATCAGTTTGCAGTTTAATGGTTTACAATTCCAGAGTGTGTGGTATGGCCTGAGTGGGAGTCACATACGTCCAGACGCACTGGAGAGGAGATGGGCGCTGCTCAGCCCCTCCCCTCCACAATACACCTGCAGGATCGCCGTAAAACGGCAACAATATATCACGTCTATAGTTTATTGTACACAGTTACGGTGCCGTGGGCAACAATGTGTTTCACCGTCCGTGACCCATCGCTATGGCTTCAATGGGGACCAACTCACGCTCCCCATTTACTTCATGGTGAACTGACCCTAAGGCTTGTTGAGTTCTCACTTTTAGCCCGCTTGTCTAGCCGTCCACTACAATAGAGCACACCTCCTTAATTATTTGGCCACACAGACCTATTTTCCATTGCCTTTCCCCAGCCACACACTTTGTTCTAGAAACCTCTTCCCTTATCTTAAGACCTTAAAAATCTACTAAGTCTAAAAGCCTTTCATAAATGTCCAAATTCAACCAAAGTCTGGACAAAGTGGCTTCAATGTACTTCCCCCTATGTGTGTTTGTAATCTCGAACAGATTTGCAATCTGATTTTGGTTTTCGCTCTCCTGAGTACTGGATGACATACCCATTTGGGATTCTGGCAGCAAGTCTCGAACTGTGAAACAAAGGTTCAGTTTCAGTTATCTGAACCCAAACTGACAACACAGCTAGCTGGTGGCATTCATATTGCGGCGGCACTCCCTATGATCCATTGATTATCGCAATGTTTAATGGTTGGCACCAATCACGGTTCTTACCAGTGTTGTTGAGCCCAAACATCGAGCCTCAGGCCCGTACTTTAATGACTAAGTTTTTTGCATCGTTGTCAGTCCCTAGAGATAAGCGACCCGAACTTCCTCACTCGGGTTGGGGGCGCCTGCCACTAACACACAATATTTCCGCCAGCAGCAGCCAAACCTTGTAAGTTATGCCCTTGCTACAAGCCAGGACTATGATTGCCAGAGTGGCTAGTTTTGCTAGGGGCATAAAAATGGCGGATTGGCGAGTTTGGAAAGCCAATACTACGGGAATATATCCTGTGTCAACGCATGGCCACTTCCCACCAAACCCGTGAAAATGAAGTTTCGGATCCCTCACCACTTTCAATTTTATTCGTTGCTTTTGACCTATATACACCACCTTCCCAATTTAATGTAAAAACTTGAACTAGATCCATATGGCAAACGTTTCAAGAGGGCCAGCATGTACTGACCACCTGGGTTTCGCTCTAAAAGACACCCAAAGGCACGAATTACTTGCTTTTTTGCGTAAATCGGGTGTGAGGTTTTATGACCCTCTTCCACATCATAATTATCGACGAGCAACATCATAGTTGAGGATCCTGTTTACAGAACAAAGTCTTATAGTCACCGTGCCTACGGTTTACAGTGCTTCCTGTATACAATGAAATGTACTATATTGTTTTATTGGTGTTTTATATTCTTTAATGTATCATATCAGGCATAACACACAGACTCGTTTGAAGCCTGACTGATAGCATTTCCCACCAGTGCCTTCACTCTCTAGGCACAGCCCCGGTATTGTTTATCTCACCCTGATCAATCGTTAATATGAAGGTCATATACGCAACCTGCGAAAATAGGCGATAATCAAAATAACACAAAGGAACTATTTAAGCTGTCTATCTTTTAAAGCGCCCCGCTCTAATTAATTGCTTCAAATGATAAAAAGACCTTTTTAATTTGGCTCTTGTTTCCCGGCTTTTATTGGCAGAATCACCCTTTGGCAGGGATTATTTAAAAATTTACATAATATTGTTTATATTTGCAACCTATACTAGCTATTCTTAATTCTGAGTGGCAATGTGTTTATGCTAAGTTTGAAGGTGAATCTAATTACGCAATGCATAAGAAACATACATTATGAACGAGTCCTGGGACAAACCGGCAACCTTTGCATTGATTGAAAATGATTGCAAAAATGGTTTCTCCAGCTGTTTTGTGGAATTACACCCTTGTTGCACGTACTCCAGACAATTTTCTATGACCATGTGACTCCTTTGTTTTATTGCTTCTATCCATGTTCCTACACAGGGATGGATGGCGCGACATATATTTATAAAGAAAAGTATATAGTACAAACAAATTGTATTGTAGTGGGATTTTTGGGATGGGCACAAACATTTGGTTCCGGTTGGAGAAAGTGACTGCTATGTTGGCCACCCCCCAATCCACATGCCATTTTTTTTGTCCCTAACATGAGGACCTCCTTGATAGGGGCTTTCTTGCTTCTCACTTTCTTTGGACTGCGTTTTGGCCAACAACATTTCTAAGGAAGAAAAACCCAAACATGCTCGGTTTCCCCAATGGAAAGTGATTGTGCCCCGGAGCCCCTGATTATGGCACTCTTCCCGCTGACAGAGGGATTTTGGCAGCCGTGGACCAATTGGTTTATTTTCCCTGGAACCAGTCCTTGTCAGTTGAGAGACGTCCATATCTGAGAGTTTGGAAGTTGGTCCCTTTTGTTTTGGCACTTTGCCTATTAAACAAGGTTTATTATCGTTGGTATAGGTCAAACAAATGACCTACTGATTATGTTGAAGTGACTTTTTCCGATGAGGCACATTATCAAATCTCCTAACCTTGTCCCCCGCTTCATCAGAAACAAGCCCCCAAACTTTTGGTCTTCCATTCTGCCAGCGTTGGTATCTCCTGGGTCCTGAAATCAGATAGAGTTGGTTTTTAAGGTAGCACCGGAGCGGTCAACTTCTTCTCCCCATTGTTAATCACTACTGTGTGAGATTAGCTGGCAAACGGGATTGATGTGCGATGTGCGGCTCTGAAGGCCTGCAGATTGCTGAGACATCATCACATCTGCGTCCTTCAGACCCAATAGCAGAGCAGCAGGGGAAAAAAGCATCAATACGTGAATTACCACATCTGCTGTCACCACAGCAGCACCAGTCCTGTTGTAGAGAATCGTTTATTATGGAAGTCCCTCTTTATGCGTAGTTTTGATTAAGGAACTGTTCACCCAACGTAACCCACTAATTCAAACTTGCGTACCCTACAGTGTACCTCATGTATGGTCTTCATCCTGGTGATGTATACTTCTATCAGATTCAGATTCTAACAGATTTTCTTATTACTCCTCCCAACTCCCTCCCCATCCCGGTCTGTGAATATTGCACATACACGCTGGATTTTTTATCATATGTTTATTTGGGGGGCAATCTGACAGATTCCCTTTAGGTGATCCCTCTGGTCTGCCAGTCATCTAGTTCCAATTTCATATGGACTTTTATTTACTCTATTGGGGGCAACCATTACGGTTGGGGTCAGCATACTGGTCATACCTGGCAGTCGCAAACCCCAGAGTGCTGGTGGGAACCCACATAAGGCTGTACATCAGGAATCCATGGGGAAGCGGCCTGTCATCCAATTGTCCCCATGTCGTGGAGGGGGGCTTTATAGTAAAATGAGGGCCAGTAACAAAATAACCATGTGGGGGCTGTTGGATGAAAAATAGAAATATTTTTCAGGGAACTGAATTTGTTTATGCCGCCCGTTGTGATTCACTGCCAAAGGGGCGTTACTGAGGCTTCCTGTCGCCATGAGCCTACTGAAACCTGGATCCGACCCTACACCATTGAACAACACACACAGCAACCATTCACCCTTGGCTTATAGGCAATGGTTTTTATAGGCAATGAACAGTACCCAAAGTTTGAGTCTGTGACTATATGGATAATTTGAGTCCCAGCATCGGACTGGACTTCAGCCAGAAGTCTGGTTCCCATTTGGTTTGACCCCCCTGGTAACACCAACGGGTTTACGACCTTAAATGATTGCTGCAAAATTGTGCAGTAGCAAATGGTAGCATTCAGAGGAATCAACCATGAGCATTGCCCGCACCGATCATTGGTGTTTGTTCGGTCCAGGTAACCTGACCCAAACCGGAACCGGTCTTTCGTGTTATTCTTATGACTTTGATATAGTTTTTTTTTACCCAATCACCAAATCTTATGATTTCTTTAGACAACTTTTTGGAATCCCCCTTTACAATTTGCTGGAGTCATACCTGGATTTTTTTTAGTAGACATCCAACCATAACTATGAGTTAGATGGTTCTTCTGTCAACAGTGCTGCCACGGGTTATACGATCTACATCACATATAATATGTGTCCCAACAAATCTTCCCTCTATTAATGACACACTCAAGAAGAGATGGGACGGGGCAATACAATACTTGATCAGAGAGTCTGTAAAGGGTGTAACGTGGGCAGTAAATCGGCCCAAAAGCTCCAGTGCAATACCAAAGAATTTATCTTTCCGTCCCAGGCCCGGGTGTGACATTTTTTTATCCTTTTACTGTGTGTGGAAATTTTTAGCTTCCTCCATGCGTTGCCGCGGGGACTTTATAGAGCGGCCGTGTGATGTCTGCTTTCTAATGAAAGCCTCGACGACTCCGAACATTTACATTTTCTATTCTCCCTTCCCCTCGGGAGCATATGACAGACATTTTGGCGAAGTACGAGTTAACAGCTTTGTGTTGTGCAGCAGTAAATTAAACTGTTAATTAAATCAATAGAAAACACAGCAGCTATGACAGAAAGGTCCATATAACCATAGAACTACTGTTGGGGACCATTGCGAAATCACAATCATATTCGCCAGACTTTTCTACAGCTCTAATGCCATCAAAGAGTGTTTCCCCTTGTACAATCAACAAGTCCCAAGTTTTCCTCAATTTTAAAAACTAATGTACCAGCCACTCAATAACCAATGTTGTTGTCACAATGTACATCCTCCGTGTTAGTATGGATTCCAACATTGGGTTTGTTTCCACCTGTTCACCTAACAGGTTTTTGAAAGTGAAGAATTTAAGACATTACCTATCTCTTACCACTTATACAGGAACTTGGACTTTTGTTGCAGGGAAACCTCCATGCACTACCCTACCTCTTGAAGTGTCTGTAGATGGTGAAGGTAGTGTGGCCCTGATAGACCAATTCCTAAGCCCATGGTAAGAAAAATTTTAGTAGTCAGGTACGGTTGGGCAGAGGTTAGACAGGCACAGCAGGGTCAGTGTAGGAGCTTTGTTTGTCAGGTCGAAAATAAGCCAACAGTCAAAACCAAAAGCAACAAACCATAGCATGCAAAAGAACAGGGCTGGATACAGATTAAACACGTGACGATAAGCAAACCAGTTAGCTACTTGCGTAGACATCTGTGTCCCTTAGAAGAGGCGAAATAGCCTTTAGGTGCAGGGGATAGTCTTATTAGCCGATTTGTAATGGCTCCTAATTGGGACGCAAAACTACAACTCCCATCATGTGTTTTGGGGAACCACAGTGGCAACGCAAAGTGACATAAACAATGGTCTCACCGGTGTTTCCTGAACTGTTGCTCAAATTATCATTGCCTCAGCATACCATCACAGGAGATTGTGGATAATTCTATTGAATAAGCAATGGGTTCCAAAACTGAAGGCTCTCAGACTTTTTCCAAACTCCAACTCCAATCAATGCTTCAATGGCATCCGAGTGATGACAACATCCAGTAAGCTGTCCGTTTCGAACTGATGGTTCCTCGAGCTTGGTTGAACCCATTTGTGGCTTCCTGAACTTTCTAGCCCTTAATTGTTGTTTCTCCACTTCTCTTGGGGCCTCAATCAATGGTTCTCCTGCATTTGTGTGGATCTTCCAATACTCGTTCCCAACTGTAGAATGGTCCTAAACGTGGTTCTCTCCCTGATGGTCAGTGTTGGATTAAGACCTGGCAGTGATCACACCCTGTAATTCCTCCAATTTTAGATATCATATGAACTGTCCCCTCTCCCTCTGCCTTTGCAAGAATAGAAACACACACCCCCACGGGCCAATTCAACTTTTATTTTTTGTACTATTTTTTACATTTTTTTTTTAAGGAGCCTTCGAAGCCTCGTTAACATAGTATAATGATGTTATAGAAGAAACAGCCTTACTCACAAAGGCAGCATATCCCTTGATAAGATAGTGTATTTAACTCGCGAAGTTTACACCTTGTCACAAGTGGTGGTGTCTCCTTTAAAGTGGGCTTTAATGAATGCGTCTTCCTGCATCTCGTCTTCCACCCCTATGTTCTGCAAGTGCTTTCACAGAGCGGATTTACTATCTCCAATTTTATCTTAAATGAGAAAATCTCTCTTAAATCCTGTAAATACTGCGGTGCGACAAATTTCTCAACTCCTTTGGTTCTCGGATCTATAGAAGAAAACATCAAGACTTTTGCATTTCAGATGGGCTGACCTGGGCCTACTGAGGAAATTGTCAAGCCCCCGAGGGGCTACCAGAATCTTGGTTGGCTACATTTTGGGGTCAGATCATTGATAAACTAGATCGTCTATACCAAGAACCTGTAGCTTTGGAATCCATATCTTTTGGATCATAGGCCCCCACCCGTGCCCCTCTCTGCCGTCACCCCCCTGTCCCCCCCGCCCCTCACTTTACCTCTCCTGCCAACCATCCTTCCTCGCTGGGTTGGCCTGGTCGCCGTGCGTTCCAGCTCCCTCCAGGGCGCACGGCCCCGCAAAACGGCTCTCTAAGGTTTAAGGTCCAGCGCACTATAGCCCAACTGCTATCCAGCATTCCACGCACGATCTTTGACTCTTAGCCATAGAGAAGCTTCCCTACGGTTTGGTTGTTTCCTGTCCCCCTGTTCCCCATTCCCACTTCGATTGATTTCCTGTTGGTACAAACCGACCTGACCTCTACGTTGTCCTGCCTGTGCTTGCAGCCTTTATCTCTGCTCCGTTTCTTGCTACTCTGCACCGCTGGCCGCCCTGCACTGACATCTCCCTGCGTCTGACCACGGAAATCCCTGCTGTACCATACCTCAACCTTGGCTGCCACCATGGGCAAGTACGCACCTGTGGAACCGACCTGGTGGCACCAACAGACCGCAGCAAGACCATCCTGCTTTGTCAGTGAGCTCTGGTGAAGACCCGGGTGCCACTTAGATTCTCGGGCCCGTGTCGGCTAGAGTCTCATCGTCCGCAGTGGTCCCAGGGGTTCTGACCCCGAGTCCTGACACGTGTATGTATGTTGGCATTCTTTTTTAATAGAAAATATTGATTGCCCCAAAGGAGAATTTTGAAGCATCGTACCACAATGCACCACACGACTCCGCCTTAATTTTTTGGTTTTACAAAATTTGTTGTACCATTCCTCCTTGTCAAAGGGGAAGTACCTTGCCAGTCGCTGACACTTGCAGACCGATTGGTGGACGAAACACCCATAACACCAACTGTTAATTTATTCTAAATCGTAGAAGAAAACCAAAAGTACTGCAACGCCATTCTTCTAAGAAAAAGAAATATTCTGATTCTCGTTATGTTTCTATGGGAAATCAGTCACGTCAGAGATGTTTTGTTGCATCTTCAACAATTAATCACTGTGCCGCAATCCCACAAAGATCACGCCGCCCGTATCCCTGCATGTGTCGCTTTCCCCGCTCCGGTCCACCGGACTCACCATTTTATTCTGGTGTTGCAAGTATTGTTTTTTGAAATGCAACAACGAATTTGAAGTTAAATCCCTGCACTAAAGTCCGGAATTCAGTTGAGGGTCCGACGCACCCCCCCCCCAAGTATTCAGCCCTTATGAAAAGACTGCACTGCCTGCCCGAAACCAATTCATGCAACACAACCCCTGTAAATATCGGTCACACGCCGTGCGAAACCACAAACTCCGTAAAATCCGCAACAAGTGCGCCCAAATAGATCAGTTCTGGTTCAAAGGTCCCAATTTGGTGCTGTAAGCATAGAAAGAAGAAAATAGGTGACAACCATCCCCGCGTTGGTCCTGGTGCTCCTTTGAGCACATGGTTTAGAAAAGACTCTCAAGGTTCCTCTAGGGTGTTCCTGCACTTAGGTGTGCAATTCCCTTTAATCCAAAAATGAAGTGCAGAAATCATAAAAAGATAAAAGAAATCCCTTGGCCCCCAGAGCTGACCAATGCTAATCCGCCCATCTCTCCGTTTACCTTTAATTTTATTACCGGTATTGCGAGCATCCAGGTTTTATCATGCTGCGGATGCTTTTGTGGTGATTATGTACTTTCCGATTCAAGGGCAGTCCGATTCGTCTCCTCGCTAAGCCAAATATAAATCTATATTTTCCTGGGGAAGACTTTATGAAAACAATAACTTAGGAGGGGGGGGAGCCTGGCCTGCCGTGCCCCTTCAATGATATAGGATCACTGGCCCATGGAACCGCGCTGCTACCTGTAAATTCTCAACAAAGGTGAGCAGATTAATGCGCCGGTGGATTTAAAGGGAGCATTCCACGCCCCCTATGCTGTGCAGCTGTGCTGCTGTCTGCTCTATTATTGACTCTCCTCTCCGTGACTCCCATGCCTGGCTATCACCAATATATCACCTTGCGACCCCCATGTACACCTGCAGTGTTTCCCTATTCATCTGTATAAACTTGAGACTGACATTTATGTCCCGTTAATTGTTCCTGCGGAGACTTTAATGGTAAAGCGGCTGATTGGCGTATTCTTCAGGATGATTGGGCCAGCCACGTCGGAGCTCGGAGGTCATCGTACACATCGCTTTCGTGAGACCTTGACATGGCTCCGTCATGCGGAAACAGTTGATAGGAAAGTAATTCGCTGTCTAGAGATCGCAAGGAATCTAGTCCCGCCAGGTCGAAGTCTATAACCGGGGGTTTTAAGGTTCCATGGATAGTGGGTATTGGGAGTGGCCAGAGGGTGTTCCTATTTTTTGCCCTGTCTTGTTGGTTATGTTTCTCTATGAATTACGTTATATTTTCATACATTGTATACTGTTGTGTTTCCAGCACGCTTTCCCTGGTTTTTCTAAGCTACAGATGGCACATGTCGAGGCATCGTTGAGCCTTGCGCTATCTGTTGACTGGACCATGTAAACCTGCATTACGCTTGGTGGGCCCGGACACCTTCTCCCTATCCTGCCCAGGTCTGGGCGCCTGGATTCCAGGTGGGCCATTTCGTCCCCCCAAAGGGAATTGAGTCTAGTCCTATAATATCATAAGGGTTTGTAGGAAGTATGTTTAGCTCCATATTTTATATTTTATATGTTATACTTTTTTAATTTTTGTTAATTAATTGTAATTTTATGGTAGTGTTTCTTCAAACTGATGTGAATACCTTCTTTTCGCCGTGCGCTTCGGATATACGTATCTGTGCTCTATGGACCATTATTTCTGGACCATACTGTAAATCTTGCCACTCTTATTGGAGACCATTACTTTTCGACATACTGTATCTGCCGCCTCCTATTGCAGCCATTATTTTGGGCATATACTGTATCTGTCTCTATTGGAGCCATTATTTCGGGTATATACTGTAACTCTCTCTATTGGAAGCCATTAGTTAGGACACATACTGTTCTGCTCTCTATTGGGGAGCCAGTGTATTCGGACATAACTTGTATCGCCGCTCTATGGAGCCTTCTTTCGGACTACTGTATTTGCGCTCTTTGGATACCCATTATTTTGGGCATGAACTGTATCTGCGCCTCTATGGTAGCCATTATTTTGGGCATAACCCCGTATCCTTGTCTCTATTGGAGGCCATATATTTTCGACATCTGTATTTGCGTAGGACCTTGTTTGCTCCTTTCGCGACTCTCATATTTGGGCCATATGTTTCGGCTCAGAATATCGGCATTGTATCTGCGCTCTATTGAGCCAGTATTATTTTCCGGGTATACTGTATCTGCTCTCCTTATTGGAGCCATTATTTTCGGATATCTGTATTAGTCTGCTCTCTATTGGAAGCCATTCATTTCGGACTTCTACTGTAATCTCGCTCTATGAGCCATTATTTCGGGACATACTGGTAAATTTGCCCTCTATTGGAGCCATTATTTCGGACATACTGTATGCTGGCCCTATTGGAGGCATATTTTATGGCTAACCTGTATCCTGCTCTCTATTGGGAGCCTTATTTCCGGACAACTGGTATCTGTGCTCTATTGGAGCCACTTATTTTGGGCATACTGTATCTGCGCTCTATTGAAGCCATTTATTTTGGACATACTGTATCTGCCCTCTATTGGAGCCATTATTTCGGGCATACTGTAATGTGCGCTCTATTGGAGCCATTATTTCGGACATACTCTATCTGCCTCTATTGGAGCCATTCTGTGTGTGTTCCCTATAATTGGACTGGTGGCTTTGCAGCTTGCATGCAATATGCCTGTGATCATCGTATCGATCAGCGCCGCGTCTGTCATCTTATGTAATGAGTGAGACGTATTGATCACATGTAACAAAGTATACACTTAACCCCCGAGGTATCCTTTTTAAGGGGCGCTATCGATCCTTCCCTTTCATATAGCTATATGAATTGCTATTTTCCATACCGCCTAAACGTGGTTATTTACCAGGGGATCTTATTGATTTTAATGGAGACGTTGAATGCTCGTGTCAAGATACCAAAGAACAGCTTAAGAAACAATGGATGCATTTACCTTTTATGTATCATTTCCAAAGAAAGCAGAAGTGATACCTGCGCTGTCACACAATGCATTAGCTTTCAGAGACCAAAGAATCTCTATTTCATTGGAATCTGGGAAATCAGATATTCATCAAGGACAAAAATATCAATATCTGTCCAGCCCACCTCCTAAAGCGGTCAGCAGCGACTCCGGCCTCAGCTCCCCCGACCTTACAAATGGGAAATCTCTATCTGCTCTTCACCGGGGACGTGTGTGCAAAAAGCTTCTCGTATCCCAGTGCACATGAAAATTTCTACATGTTTTGAAAAACCTTTGATGATTCATTAAAGGGAACTTGTGGTGAGGATTTAGGCTCACCACCGGCTGTCCCCAACCTTTCATGCAGGATAGTGATGAGATCACAACAATGTCCTTCTACATTCTGGGAAAGTCAGCATTACACAAGAAAACAACCTATGAAAGATGGATGGAGTCACATGGGCGGGGAAGAGTCAATCCCTTTCTTAACATCCAGACGTGTAATGATGGGCTATAGGACATTAGATAAAGCTGGAGAGGACTTTCCATTGTGCTCCATTCTGAAGTATGGGGAATGTCAAAAATCTCCGCCACACTCCCCTTACTCTCTGAGTAGCACTGTGCTTTGGTTTCCAACCACCCCATACTGACGAAGTAGCGGCAGGACTCATTCCCGACGGCGCTAGCTCTCCACCCATTAAATGGGTTGTCCCCGTCATAGCAAGTTAGGTCCTATCCACGGATCAGGTCCACCATGATAATCGTTGGTGGTCTCAGTGAATGGGACCCTAATGGTAACGCGGTTGTACCCCCATTTCACTCAAGATGACTGAGCCAGCCAGTTGCACATGCGGTGACTGCTCCATCTACTCTATGGCGTTGATGGAGATCTGCACTCGTATTCCCGTCCGTTCCATAGAGATAACAAAAGCGGGCCAGCAAATGCAACTCCAGTCCTCTCAAGTGCATGAGGGTAACACAAACCTCCGTTCTCAATATCCATGGATTTCACTACAACCAAACCTCCGTTCTCGTTTCCATGGATTTCCATCACTGAACCCCCACCGACGCAGCCTGTGGGTAATGCCCTAACTGGATGACCAGACAACCCATTTAAGAAGCCAGGACCACCATTCTTGGGATTGCTGGGGATAAAATACTAGACTTTTAAGGCGCCTGAAGTGAATTCTTTTCATCAGGCAGTTCCCATGAAACTTGCATCCTTTAAAGTTTATACCCGACTTTTGGGTACTGGCACCGGGACCTCCAGTCGCTGCCCTGCTATCAAATGCTCTAAGTATGGTTGTGATTATCTCACGGCAGAAGGTGAGGACACAATTGAAATAGAATTTTTTCTTTATTTACTATATATATATATATATATATATATATATATATATATATATTATTATATATATTGTAACATAACATTTAATGTATGGTATGTCTAATTACACAAAATAGTGCACCACAAAAAAACACACAAACACACATTAGGTATAGTAGAGTGCCACAGAAAAACCAGCTACATGTATAAATGATAATGGTTGATCTGACCAAGCCATGTAGTGTGCTCGGGAGCACACCAGAAAGGAGATCCAGTAGGTGGAGTCAGATGAAGATAGTCCCTATTAGTCCCTATACAGAAATGGACCCTGAGAAATTACCCACTTGCTGCCAGCCATACAAGGAAGTACCCAGTCTATCCCTAAGATTCTGGGCATATACAGTAGTATAAAACACAAGAGTAAAGGGAAGTTCAAGCCACATATCTATCTTCTATCTATCTATCTCATATCTATCTATCTATCTCCTATCTATCTCATATCTATCTTTATCTATCTATCTATCTATCTATCTATCTATAATATCTTATCTATCATAGATCTTCTATCTATCTATCTATCTACTATCTATCTATCTATCTCATATCTATCTATCTACTATCTCATCAATCTATCTATCTATCTATCTATCTCATATCTATCTCAGGATCTATCTATCTATCTATCTATCTACTACTATCTATCTATCATCCTATCTATTTATCTATCTATCTATCTATCTATCTTATCTATCTTCTTCTACTATCTATCTATAGATATAGATAGATAATATGAGATAGTGATAGATAGATAGATAGATAGATTATGTGCTTGAACTCTCCCTTTCTACTCTTTTGTTTTATACTACTGTATATGCCGAATCTTAGGGATAACTGGGTACTTCCCTTGATGGCTGGCAGCTAAATGGGTAATGTCTCAGGGTCCTTTTCTGTATAGGTAGTATAGGGACTATCTTCATCTGACTCCACCTACTGGACTCCTTCTGGTGGTAGCTCCTGATGCACACTACATGGCTTGGTCAGATCCAACACATTTATCATTTATACATGTAGCTGGTTTTTTCCTGTGGCACTCTACTATACCTAATTGTGTTTTTGTGGTGTTTTTTGTGGTGCGCTATTTTTGGTATTTGACATACCATACATTAATGTTATGTTTTTGTTGTAAACAGCGTCGGTCACCTCTCATCCTTAGGACCAACCGTATATTTTGGTGGCACGGACGCTCGGCTCGTTCACTATTCGGTAAGACCACGTTGCATGCACATAGACCTCCTGTAGGGGCCCAAACTACAGCAGCCGCAACGGCCCCCTTTTGCATTCATTGGGGATCTTTGTGGCTGGGTCTCCCCTCTTTTTGTCTTTATCTTTTTAAACAAAAAAAAAATGTTCATTTCCTGAAATTCTTGGAATCTTTTGAGCATTTTGTTCTCGCCTGCCTGGAAACAACTACTGGATCCTGTTGTAGAGGTGGGAACTGAGTGCGGCACAGCTCAGCTATAAGAGGATGACGAGTATTCAGCGAGACTCCTCTAATTAATGTTGGCATAACAAAAGCAATACCATTAATCCTCCTCGCTCTGTATTGACTTCATGACTTGTTGGCCAAAAAAGTTTACTTTCCTTAAAGAAGTGAATCTCGAAATACAGAGAAACCCAGAGGCCTGGGTGATATGTGTGTGGTTAGTCTGATAGTGTCCTTCTTACCCATAATAGAGTGTATTGTTGTGGTGATCGCTGCTCTAAATTCATGTTAATAAAAAAAGTTTTTTAAATAGAGTATGCTAAATCTATCTACATTAAAGGGATTGGTCCAAAAAAAGGCTAATTTATCCAGGAAAGAGCAGCACACCAGTCCGCAGGTCGCAATGGTATTAAGCTCCTTTCAATTCCTTGAGAGCTGAGCATAAACATTTGCAGTCCTTGTCTGTGCGCTCTGCCCGCAACATCGTTGCATCATTTAGTGGTCTATACCTGCGCTACCGCACCGGACGCTGCAGATAGAAAGGGCAAGTACTTACGTTTATTTTTTTAATACATCGAGGGCCTGTGGCTGCTGATTTCTAATCTATATTAAGTGGACGCTGCTGCTGGTTATTTGATTGGAGTGTGGCTGCTGCTGGTTATTTGATTGAGTGAGGCTGCTGGTTATTATATTGAATGGAGGCGCGTTATTATGATGAGCGCTGCTGGTTATTTTAATTTAGTGGCGGCTGCTGGTTATTATATTGAATGGAATGTGCCTGCTGCTGGTTATTTTTATTGAGTGGAGAGCTGCTGCTGGTTATTTTATTGAGTGGCGGCTGCTGCTGGGTTATTAATTGATGGAGGCTGCTGTTATTTTCTTGAGTGGTGGCTGCTGCTGGTTATTTTATGAGTGGAGGCTGCTGGTTTATTATATGGAATGGAGGCTGCTTTATTTTGAGTGGAGGCTGCGCTGGTTATTTTAATTTAGTGGAGGCTGCTGTGTATATCTTGAAATGGAGGCTGCTGCTGGTTATTATGTTAAATGAGGCTTGCTGCTGGTTAAGTTTATTGAGTGGGAGCTTCTGCTGGTTTATTTATTGAGTGCGGCTGCTGCTGGTTTATTAATATTGATTGGAGCTGTTTGGTTATTTTTATTGAGTGGAGGGGCTGCTGCTGGTTATTTCTTGAGTGTGGGCTGCTGCGGTTTATTTTAATTGAAGTGGAGGCCTGCAGAACACATTTTAAATTGAGAGGAGGCTGCGCTGGTGGTTTTTAATTGAGGGTGAGCTGCTGTTTATTTATTGAATGGAGGCTGCCTGCTGGTTTTTATTATTGGGTGGGGCTTGCTGACCGACATTTTAATTGAGAGGAGGCTGCCTGCGTGTTACTTTATGATGGAGACTGCTGCTAGTTATTTTATTGGTGGAGGCGACGGTTTATTTTATTGAGTGGAGCTGCGATGGAGATTTTTATTGAGGAGGAATGCTGCTGTGATTTTTAATTGAAATGGAGGCTGCTGCCTGTTATGTTTTTTTTGAGTGGAGGCTGCTGGTTATTGTTATTTGAATGGAGGCTGCCTGCTGGTTAATTTTATTGAGTGGAAGGCCTGAGGTTTTTTATTGAGTGGGGAGGCTGCCTGCCCTGGTTATTTTATTGGGTGAGGCTGCTGCTTTTTTTTTTTTTTGGGATTTTGTGGAGGCTGCCGGTTATTTTATTGAGTGGAGGCTGCTGATGGAGATTTTAATAGGGTGGAGGCTGCTGGTTATTTTATTGAGTGGAGGCTGCTGCCGGACATTTTACTGAGCTTTAATCCAACCTGTGTGACTTTATTCACAAGTGACCAATGCAACGTTGCAGCCCCACTTGTCTGGAGCCTCATGTATATACATAAGGGGAAATGTATCAGGACTTGTTTTTTGGCACACACACCCTGAAATAATTGCAATTCCAGTTACTCAGAGAGCACAAATGGAAGGATTCAGTCAGGCCTCCTCCCAACCTCATGGCATAGAAGCCCTGCATAATCACAATGCTGCTATGCGAGCACCTGCGATTATTTTCCACAATCCGCCACCTTCACGCCAGTGGTGCCCTGCAGCCAGACGAGTGGAGGACGCAGCCGGGAGTGGGCTGGCGCGGGGCGTTAATGTCCCCACACCTGTGTGCTACCTGCAGCCTCCGAATTTTCACATGTGGCTGCGTTTATTATAGATATAAACACTGCACAGAACCCCAACGGATACATCAAGAGGCTCAAGCCTCTTGATGTATCAGGCTGCGCCAGAGCAGCAGCGGCGCTATCATACGCTATCCCCCTATGTGTTTGCTTGAGAACTTTAGGACTCCAACTTTTAGGAGCTGAAACATTGCAATGAAGATGTTTGTTTATAGAGGTTCAATAGTTTGGAGTGAGGCTCCAGTTTTTGAATTGCCTACCTTCATTAATTTGTTTACTTACGTCCTCGTCACGTGCATCCCGGTATTTTAAACTTTGCATGAACTGCTTTCTTGATTCCCTTTTGTCCCTCCAAAACAGATTTTGATAATAAAAGTTCTTGTTTATTTTGTTAATTGGTGAATGATCACGCTGCAACAGCCATGCCAACCAAATATTCATCCCAAAAAGATTTGTATTCAATATGGTGCCTAAAAAATGACAAATGCGTAATACATCTACTAACCAATTAATAGATTTTCTCATCTCTACTGGAGAGCTTGAGATTGATCAAAGGGGTCATTTACTAAGGGCCCCGATCGCGTTTTCGCCGATGTGTTACCACCCACCGAATATTTCGATTTGGCGCCGATTGTAACTGACTTGCCCCGGATTGGGCGCACTGCGATCCGTATTATGACCATCGCGCCGGCATGCGCGCGACGGAAATCGGGGTGGGGCCGAACGAAAACCCGACGTATTCGGAAAACCGCTGCTTTAAAAACAGAAAAAGGTGCGCTTGGCGGACCGCTTAACTCACCTGGTCCCCGAGGTGGTGCAGTCCGCCGATTAAGATGACTTTCAGCGCAGCAGCGCCACCTGGGTGGACGGCGTAGAACTAACCTTCTTGATCCCGGCCGACCAGAATCCAGAGCAAGAACGCGGATTTGGCAAGCTCTGTGCAGCGCTGCGGAATCTGTGTGCGCTATATGAATAAAGAAATTATCTATTATAATCCAGAATATAATGGTTCTCTTCTAATTCTCTCTCTCTGTGCATTTTGTTAAAGCCGATTTGGGCAAGTACTTTAGATGTCCAAAATCTTAGAAAATTGCCAATCGATTTGACCAAAAAAAATCTTCTCATTTGCTCTTCAGCTTAAATTAAAAATCCAGCAATTCTCACTCTAATATCGGCCTCCTTGATTAGAGCCCCGTCTTAATGGTCTCGTTCCTTTAATGGTCCAAAAATCAAAAGCGTTAAAATCATTTCCCAACCTCATCTTCTTTGCCTCTTGTCAAAGTTCAACAGAATTCAAAGTAATATGACGGCCCGGTTGATTAAACAAATAAACGGCAGGAACTTGAGAGATCGCATGGGAAAGAAATTAGCAATGATTGGTGTGTCTGGACCGATGCATGTGACAGCGAGAGTGGAGTGATTGATCGCCGCGCGCGGTCATGGCATTTAAGTGTGCCGATGACTTTCAAGCGCTATTGCTTTTCACTGATACAATGGTGTAAGTGATTTTATACATTTCTCCATAGCAAGAACAAAAGAAAGCTTGTATATACAGTTAGGGCTCGGCTTACCGAAACATTGGAATATATCGTTGTTATTATTTATTTTCAGGTCCTTTTTAGGATTTAGTTTTTAAAGGGGATTATCAAGCAGAAAAAAATAGCTGACTTCCACATGACACTTGAATTAAGGACAAATTAACATTTTGACACTTGATTAGTTCTTTCTGTCTGGTGACATCGCCTATAACACTTCACTGCTCCGAAATGCTCTTTAACTTATAGGGGCTTATTTGCTAAGGGTCAAGATTACACTTTTGTCGGTTGTTTGCGTTTTCGGGATTTGCGCAGCTTGGACAGGTATTTAACCGGGGGTTGCGCTGGGATTGTGCACACGATCAGATTGTGGCGCAGCTGCTGCTGGCTTTTATGTAACAGAAGTACGGGGGACGTGCCATTGGACGTTCCGACTGATTCGGACTGAGCACGGGATTTAACTTTCACAATTGGTGTCACAAGACAATGCACTTACATGCACCGGGAGAAGAAGGGAACTCCGCGGACCTGAGCGGGAAGGACGCACAATGCAGGATATCTGGCACATGTCCCATGGGGCGCATTTACTTACCAACGACATGGACTGTGCCCGGATTTTACTAAGATGTGTCGCTCCCCGCTCAGGTCCAACAGAGTTCACCTTCTTCTTCCTGGGTGCATGTAAGTGCTTGGTCTTACGACACAATTTGAAAGTTAAATCCTGCGCTCGTCCGAATCAGTCAATTTTGTCAATCCGATATGTGTTGCATGAAAACCAGCGCAGCTGCGCCACAATCCGATCACGTGCGACACAATCCCAGCCCAAAAACCTGTTAAATACTGTCAAGCTGCGCTATCCTGATACTGGAACAATCCTGACAAAAGTGCCATCGGACCCTAGTTAAATAAGCCCCAATGCCCCTGGCATCAGAGGCAGCAACATACTGGGGCAAATTTAATTACCCGGACCATTCGCGAGCCAGCGGGGAATGTTATTATGGGGAAGTCTTTCTATGACGTCTTTTGTAATTAAGGGAACCTGTCCAGCCCAAACTACCCACTAATTAACATTAGATTCCTTGGATGATCCCTCTGTCTGCCAGTCAATCTAGCTCCAATCATTATGGACTTTTATTTCTCTATTGGGGGGCCACCATACCGGGTTGGGCCAGCACTGGGCAATAACGGCAAGTGCCAGGCCCAGAGGGTGCTGGGGGGGCCACAAAGGCGAATAAACATCCGAGGATCCGGTGGTTAAGCGGGTGTAAGCCAATTGTCTCCATAGCGTGTGGGGGGGGGGGGTCTTTATATAAAGGAGGGGCCAGTATACAAAATAACCAGTGGGGGATGTTGGACATCGAAAATAGGAAATATTTAGGGAACGAATTTTTATGCCGCTCTTGTGAGTTCACGGCAAAGGGGCTCACTGAGGCTATGTCGCCCTGAGCCTACTGAAACCTGGACGCCGACCCTACACATTAGACAACACACAACACACCTTTGCTTAATCTGCATATGTTTTCTTAGCGACATCGAACGACCCAAAAGTTGAGTACTGTGACTACTATGTGAGAAATTGGTCACCAGCATCGGAATCTGGGCTGCAGCCAGAAGTCTGTTCGCCATTTGGGTTGACCCACGTAACACCAATGGGTGTTAACACTGTAAGATTGCTGGCAAATGGCAAGGTAGCAAATGGTTAGCATTAAGAGGATTAACAACCGTGGCATTTGACCAGCACCGTAATTGGTGTTGCGGTCCAGGTACCTGAACACCAAACAGGAAACCGGTCTTCGTGTTGTAATTCTTATGACTTTAGATGATTTTTTTTTCCTACCCCCAATCCTATAAATCTAATGAATTCTGTATACAACTTTACTGCACATCCTGACAATTGCTGGCCAGTATACACTGGATATTTTGTTACATGCAGACCATTCAGCAATAACTCGCAGATAAAAGATGTTCCCCATGTCACCAAGTGCGCCCCGGGTTTATCGATCACATCACACTATCATAGGTCCCAACAACAAATATTCTCTCTATTGAATGACACAAAAACAAGAAGAGGATGGACGAGGTGACATCAAAACTATGATCAGTGAAGTCTGTTAAGTTACAGTGCAGAATCGAGCAATAAAGATCAGGCGGACAATGCAAAAGATTGATACGTCCAGGCACGAGTTGACATTTAATCCTTTTCACTGTGGTGTGGAAAGTGTTAGGTCTCCATGCTGCACGCAAGGGTGACAATATTTATAGAAGCGGCCGTTGTTTGATAATGTCTTCCTAAATGAATAGCCTCGAACTCGAAAACATATACAATTTTCATTCTCCCTCCTCGGGAGAGGCATATGACATACATTTTGGCAAGTACGAGTAAACAGCCTTGTTTGGTGATGAATCCAGTAAATTAAACTGAGTAATTAAAAATCAATAGAAAAACAGCAGCTAAGACGAAGGTTTCATTAACGCCATAAATAGACAGACGTGGTGAAGGAAACATATTGAAGAAACAATCGAAAAATCATACTTCGAAATTTACAGACTCTGAATGCCATCAAAGCGTGTTCACTTGTAATCAAAGAAGTCCCAAGTTACTCAAATTTTAAGAAAACTATTACCGGCCTCAAATAAACCAAGGTTGTCTAGTCTAAATGTGGACCAGCCCTCCGTGTTCGTATGAGGGTCACAACAAACGTGTGTTTTTATGTGTTTTACCCACCATGTAACCTAACAGGATGGAAGTAGTCAAGTAGGAATTTAAGACATACCATATCTCTACCACTTATACAGGAACTTGGACTTTGTATGACCAGGGAGAACTCCAGGGTCACTACCCTTGAAGTGGTCTGTAGATTGGTGAAGCAATTGGCTGTGGCTGAGAGATACCATTCCAAGCTAACAGCCATGTAAGAACATTGACAATAGTCAGGATACACGGGTTGAGGTCAGGGTGAGTAGACAGGCAGCAGGTCATGGTAGCAGAAGCTATTGGTGGGAAAGTTCAAAAAATAAGCCAAAGTAGACACAAAGCAACGAAACCAGATCCAGCAAAAGAAACAGGCTGGAACAGATAAACAAAGTGGCAGTAGCAAAACCAGTAGCTACTATCTGTTTAGACGTGTTCTTTCATAGGAGAGGCTTTGAAATTAGCCTTAGGGGCGAGGATAGTCTTACGTAGTCAGGATTGCGAAACTACAACTCCAATCATGCTTCATGGCATCCAGTGATGACAAATCAGTAAAGCTGTGGTTCTCAATGATGGTTATTCGAAGCTGATGGGGACTCATGTTGATGGCTCTGAACATTTTGTAGTCCTCAATTGTTGGTTCCATAGCTTTATTGTGGCCCCACAGTCATATGGTCCCCGATTTGTGCCACTCAATCAATGGTTCTGCATGCTGTTTGTAGGTGGATCCCAATGCTCGGTTTCCCCAACTGTAGAGGTCCTAAAATTGGGTTCTCCTGATGGTCAGAGATGGTGAAAACCATTGCAGTGAGCACCACCCTGTAAGTTTAACCAAATGCTAGATGTCATATAACTACCTAGTCTTGTAGCCCTTAGCAAAGATAAGATGAGACGCAATATAGATGAAACAATGGTTGTCCAACGAGGCCAATTACAACCTACATTTTGTATATTTTTTACACTTTTTTTTAAGGGAGCCTTTCTGGCCTCCGTTAACAGTCATAATGATGTGTAAGAAGAAAAAGCTTTAGTACAAAGGAGAAATATCCTTGATAAAGAATAGGATATAAAACTCGGAAGTTAACCTTGGTCACATTGGTGGTGTCTCAGCTTTAAAGTGGGCTTAATGCATGCGTTCTTATGGGGGCCTCCTGTCTTCCACCCCTAATGTTTTATAGGCAAAAAGGCTTCACGAGCGGGATTTATCAGTCTAATTTTATCTTAATGAGAAAATCTCTCTTAATCCAGATAATACTGCGGTGCTGGAAATTTCGAACCTTTGATATCTAGGAATACTAAAGGAAGAAAAACTATCAAGATTTGCATTTACAGATGGATGACTCGGCCTACTGAGGATAAGGCAAGCCCCCGAGGATGGGAAGCTACCAGAACAGTTGTTGGCATACATTTGGGGTCAGATCATTAAATAACAAGCAGAATACAGAGCTATTACCAAGAAACCTGTGCGCTTGAGAATTCCATATCTTGGATCTAGGTCCACAACCAAAATTGTGTGTTACCAATTCATCTTGTGACAATCAGGGGAGTGTCCTTGACAGTTGACACTTGCAGACCGATTGGTGACTACACCGTAACACCCCACCTTTAATAATTCATACTAAATATGTAGAAGGAAAACCAAAAGGACTGCCACAGCACACTTCTTCTATAGAAAAAAGTATATTCGTGATCTCTTATGTTATGGTGAATCAGCACGTCAGGGATGTTGTGCGCACTCTTCAGCAATAATGCCCTGTGCCACGCAATCAAAAAAAGATCAGCGCGATCCGGATATCCTGCACTGTGTCGTCTTCGTCGCATCAGGTCCACCGGACATCACATTTTCTCATGGTGCATGTGAAGTGATGTTTTGATTGGACAACACAATTGAAAGTTAAATCTGCGACTAAAGTCCGAATCAGTTGAAGGGGTAACGACGAACACGCCCCCCCCCCCCCAAGATTCATGTCCGCAGAAGAGCGGCACAGCTGCGCCGAAATCAAAGTCTCGTGCCAACCACCCCATGTTAAATATCGTCACAGCCGTCCGCGAAACCCAAAAAGTCGTCAAAATCGACAAAGTGCGGCCAAATACATCAGTTCTTGTTAAAGTCATGTTGTGCTGTGATGCGCACTTCGGGAAGAAATAGAAAGACTCTCTAAGTTACTTCTTGGGTTCCCTAGTCACTAAGGTGTTCAGATTCCTTTAATCAAAAAATGAAGGTGCAGAAATCATTAAAAAGAGTAAAAGTCTTGCCCCCAGAGACTGACACACTCATGCCGCAATCTCTCTTACCTTTAGATTACACGTATTGACGAGCATCAGGATCAGACGGCGGAATCTTGTGGGATTAGTTTACTTAGATTCAAGGGAAGTCGATTCCTCCTTCAATCTCGAGACCGCCATAGAAAAATGCATATATTTTCGTGGGAAGAACATTTTAATGAGAAACTTATTAAATGACGGGAGGCTGGCGGCCTGGTGCCGCTCAATATATAAATCCATGGCCATGGAACATGCTCTACTGTATTCACACCAAAGGTGAGGAGATTAATGCACCGGTGATTTAAAGGGGCAGCTCCAACCGCACCCAGATGCTGGGCAGCTGTCTGCTGTCTGCTCTCACTATTGACTATCTCTCACGGGAATCCGTTGCCCCTGGAAATCACCAATATATCCGTGCGACACCCATGTACACGCCGTGTCCTATTCAACCGTGTAACTTGAGGCGAACATTTTGTCAGTTAATTGTGCCTTGCGGAGACTGAATGTAAGCGCTGATTGGCGTATTGTCAGGTGATTGGCGCAACTCGAGAGCTGGAGGTCGTCGTACATCGTTCGTGGACCTTAAACATGGCTCAACGTCATTGCATGGAAAAGTTGATGGGCAAGTACTCGCGTCTGATAGATCGCGAAGAAGAATCTATGGTCCCAACTAAAGGTCTACCGGAGGGGGTTTTAGCGGGGATCCATGGATAGGGTTAGTGAGGGGTGCCAGGGGAACGGTGACTATGGTTGGCCCTTCTTGTGGTTGTATGATTTCATATGTATATTACTTATATTTCCTACATCGAATATGTTGTTGTTCAGCACGTTCCCGGTTTTATAAGCCTAAGGTACTGGCACAGTGAAGGCGGGGTGTGGTTGACGCTTGCGAATCTTGTACTGGACATGTAGAACTGCATACACTGGTGGGCACGGACACATCTCCACCTGGCCAAGGTCATAGGACGCGGATTCCAGGGCAGTTTCCCACAAAGGAAAATGGCAAGTCAGTCCTATAAATCATAGGGTTGTAGGAGTCATGTGAGGATTATATTGATATTTTATATGTATACTTTTGTAATGTCATGTGTATTAAAATGATGTTATGTATTGTTGTAAAACTGGATGTTGACACACTATCTTTTCCGGACGCTTCGGATCTACTGGTATCTGCACTTTATGGAGACATTATTTTGGACATATCGGGGCACATTTACTTACCCGCCATTGATTCCTCGATCCAGCGGGCGTTCTCTGCACAGGATTCGGGTCCGGCTGGGATTTAAATGTATTCCTCCACGTCCACCAGGTGGCGCTGCAGCGCCGAAAATAATCTTAACGCCCCGGAATGCACCATCCCATGAAGTGAAGGTGAGCGCTCCCCAAGCGACCATTTTCGGCATTTAAATGCGGCGGTTTTTCCGATCGTCGGGTTTTCGTTCTCGGCCACGCCCCCCCCCGATTTCTTCCGGCGCTGTCGGCCCCGATGCGCCACAATCCGATCGCGTGCGCCAAAAACCCGGGGCAATTGTACAAGCGGCGCAAATCGAATATTCGGGTAAACACTCGGGAAAACGCTACCGGGCCCTTAGTAAATACCCCCACTGTATCTGCGCTCTTTGGAGCCATTTTTGGAATACTGGGGCACTTTACTTACCCGGCCCTTCGCGATCCAGCGGCGCGTTCTCTGCACAGATTCGGGTCCGGCTGGGATTTAAGATGGTAGTCCTCCGCGTCACCAGGTGGCCAGCTGCGACGCCGAAAATAATCTTAATACGCCCCAATGCACCATCCCATAGAAGGTGAAGGTGAGCGCTCCCCAAGCGACACATTTTCGGTTTTAATAAATGTGGCGGTTTTCCGAATACGTCGGGTTTTCGTTCGGCCACGCCCCCCCCGATTTCTGTCGCGCGCATGCCGGCCCCGATGCGCCACAATCCATCGCGTGCGCAAAACCCGGGGCAATTCTGTACAATCGGCGCAAAACGAAATATTGGGCGGGTAACCAACTCGAAAACGCGATCGGGCCCTTAATAAATGACCCCCACTGTATCTGTCCTCTATTGGAGCCATTATTAAGGACATACTGGGCAAATTTACTGTACCCGTCCATTCGCGTTCCACGCGCGGCTTCTTGCACCGCTTGGATTCGGGTCCGGCCGGGATTAATGGTAGTTTCTCCGCCGTCCACCGGTGGCGCTGCTGCGCTGAAAGTACACTCATCGCGCCTAATGCACCGGCTGGACCAGGTGAAGGTAAGCGGTCCTTTGCGACACATTTTCGGTTTGTAAAAATGCCAGACGTGTAATGATGTATCTGGGCTATAAGACATCAGATAAAGCTGGAGAGGACTTTCCATTGTGCTCCATTCTGAAGTATGGGAATGTCAAAAATCTCTGACACTCCCATTACTCTCTGAGTGCTGGAGATAATGTAGCACTGTGTTTGGTTTCCAACACACCCATACTGACGAAGGTAGCGGCAGGACTAATTCCCGACCGGCTGCTCCACCCATTAAATGGGTTGTCCCGTCATAGCAAGTTAGGTCCTATCCACAGGATCAGGTCCACCATGATAATCGGTGGTGGTCTCAGTGATGGGACCCTAATGGATAATGACTGTTGTACCCCCATTTCACTCAAGATGATCGGAGCAGCCAGTTGCACATGCGGTGGCTGCTCCATTCATCTCTATGGCGTTGATGGAGATCTGCACTCGTATATCTTCGTCCGTTCCATAGAGATAAACAAAGCTGCCAGCAAATGCACAAACTCCAGTCATCTCAAGTGCAATGGGGGTACAACAAACCTCCGTTCTCAATATCCATGGATTTCAGTACAACAAACCTCCGTTCTCGTTATCCATGGATTCCCATCACGGAAACCCCCACCGATCAGCCTGTGGGTAGTGCCTGGATATGACCAGACAACCCATTTAAAAGAGCAGGACCACCATTCCTGGGATTGCTGGGGATAAAATAACTAGACTTTTAATGCACCTGGAAGTGAATTCTTTTCATGCAAGTCAAGTTCCCAGAACTTGCATCCTCTACAGTTTATACCCGACTTTTGGGTACTGGAACAGGGACCTCCAGTCGCTGCCCCTGCAATCAAAATGCTCTAAGTATGGTTGTGATTATCTCACAGGCAGAAGGTGAGGACACAATTGAAATAGAAATTTTTCTTTATTTACTATATATAGATAGATAGATAGATAGATAGATAGATAGATAGATAGATAGATAGATAGATATGAGATAGAGATAGATAGATAGATAGATAGATAGATAGATAGATAGATAGATAGATAGATAGATAGATATGAGATAGATAGATAGATAGGAGATAGATAGAT
>CM033649.1:7666211-7709708 GCA_019512145.1 Engystomops pustulosus
CACAAAGATCCCCCAATGAATGCAAAGAGGGCCGTTGCGGCTGCTGTAGTTTGTGGCCCTACAGGAGGTCTATTGTGCATGCAACGTGTCTTACCGAATAGTGAACGAGCCGAGCGTCCGTGCCCCAAAATATAGGGTAGGTCCTAAGGATGAGGGTAAGGTGAACGACGCTTGTTTACAACAAAACATAACATTTAATGTATGGTATGTCTAATTACCAAAAATAGTGCCACCACAAAAAAACACTTAAACCACACAATTAGGTATAGTAGAGTGCCACAGGAAAAACCAGCTACATGTATAAATGATAAATGGTTGGATCTGACCAAGCCATGTAGTGTGCATCGGGAGCTACACCAGAAGGAGTCCAGTAGGTGGAGTCAGATGAAGATAATCCCTATACAGAAAATGGACCCTGAGACATTACCCATTTAGCTGCCAGCCATACAAGGGAAGTACCCAGTCTATCCCTAAGATTCTGGGCATATACAGTAGTATAAAACAAAAGAGTAAAGGGAGAGTTCAAGGACATAGCTATCTATCTATCTATCTATCTATCTATCTATCTATCTAGATAGATAGATAGATAGATATGAGATAGATAGATAGATAGATAGATAGATAGATAGATAGATAGATAGATAGATAGATAGATAGATAGATAGATAGATGTGCTTGAACTCTCCCTTTACTTTTTTGTTTTATACTACTGTATATGCCCAGAATCTTAGGGATAGACTGGGTACTTCCCTTGTATGGCTGGCAGCTAAGTGGGTAATGTCTCAGGGTCCATTTTCTGTATAGGGAGTAATAGGGACTATCTTCATCTGACTCCACCTACTTGACTCCTTCTGGTGTAGCTCCCGATGCACACTGCATGGCTTGGTCAGATCCAACCATTTATCATGTATACATGTAGCTGGTTTTTCCTGTGGCACTCTACTATACCTAATTGTGTGGTTGTGTGTTTTTTTTGTGGTGGCACTATTTTTGGTAATTAGACATGCCATACATTAAATGTTATGTTTTGTTGTAAACAAGCGTCGTTCACCTTGCCCTCATCCTTAGGACCTACCGTATATTATGGGGCACGGACGCTCGGCTCGTTCACTATTCGGTAAGACATGTTGCATGCACAATAGACCTCCTGTAGGGCCACAAACAGCAGCCGCAACGGCCCTCTTTGCATTCATTGGGGGATCTTTGTGAGGTGTGGCCCTACAGGAGGTCTATGTGCATGCACGGTTACCGAATAGTGAACGAGCCCGAGCGTCCGTGCCCCAAAATATACGGTTGGTACCTAGGAGAGGAGCAAGGTGACACGACGCTGTTTACAACAAAACATAACATTTAATGTTATGGTATGTTTAATTACCAAACAAAATAGTCCGCCACCACAAAAAAAAAACACCACAAAACACACAAATTAGGTATAAGAGAGTCCAAAGGAAAAAACCAGATCTACATGTATAAATGATAATGGTTGGATCTGACCAAGCCATGTAGTGTGCATCAAGGAAGCTACACCCAGAAGGAGTCCAGTAGGTGGCAGTCAGATGAAAACTAGTCCCTAGTTACTCCCTATACAGAAAATGGGGACCCTGAGGACATTACCCATTGTAGCTGCAGCACAGCCACAAGGGAAGGTACCCAGTCTTTTCCCTAAATTTTGGGCATATACAGAGCATAAAACAATAGAGAAAAGGGAGGAGTTCAAGCACTATAATCAATTATGCTATTATCTATCCTTATCTCATATCTATCTATTCTATATAAGAGATAGAAAGATAGACAGAAGATGAGAATAGATAGATAATAGATAGAGACTATGATTAGTAGATAGATAGATAATAGATAGATGTGTATCAGAGATAGATAATAGAGATAGATTGATAGATTATGATAGATATTGAAGATAGATAGATAGTAGATAGATTGAAGATAGATAGGATATAGATAAGATAAGAAGTAGATAGATAGATAGATAGAGAAGGATATAAGATAAGATAGATATATAGATATAGATAGATAGATAGATAGATAGAATAGATAGATAGATTGAGATAGATAGAGACTAGATAGATAGATATGAGAATTAGATAGATAATAGATAGATATGTGGCTTGAAAACTTCCCTTTACTCTTTTGTTTTAATATACTGTATATGCCCAGGAATTTCGGATGACTGGGGTACTTCCACTTGTTGGGCTGGCAGCAAGTGGGTACTTTCCGGGTCCTTTCTGATATAGGGACTAATACGGGACTATCTTCATCTGAACTCCACCTACTGGGGACTCCGTCTGGTGTAGCGTCCGATGGCACACTACTGGCCGTGGGTCAGAGCCAACCATTATCATTTATACATGGGTAGTGGGTTTTTCTGTGGCCTCACTACTCCTAATTGTGTGTTTGTGGTGTTTGTTTGGTGGGCACTATTTTGGTTAATTAGACCCAACCAATACATTAAATGTTATGTTACAATATATAAATAATATGAATATATATATACTAATATATATATATGATATATATATATATAGAAATAAAGAAAAAATTACTATTTCAATTGTGTCCTCACCTTTGCATGTGAGACTAATCCCACAACATTTCACTTAGAGCATTTTGAATAGACAGGAAGGAGGGACGGCTGAGGTCCTGTTCCAGTACCCAAAAGTCGGCGTACTAAACTTTAGAGGATGCAGTTCTGGGAACACGTGGATTGCAGTGAAAAGAATTCACTCCAGGCGCATGTAAAAGTACTAGTATTTTATCCCCCAGCAATCCCAAGAATGGGTGGTCCTGCTCTTCTTAATGGGGTTGTCTGGCATATCCAGTTAGGCAGTTACCCACAGGCTGATCGGGTGGGGGTTTCAGTGATGGAAAATCCAGGATAACGAGAACGAGGTTTGTTTGTACTGGAAAATTCCATGGAATTGAGAACGGGGTTTTGTTGTAACCCAACTTGCCACTTGAAGCGGATGGACTGAGTTTTGCATTTGCTGGCCAGCTTGGTTTATCTCTATGGACGGGACGGGAATACGAGTGCAGATTCCATCAACGCAATAGAGAGAATGGAGCAGTCAACACGACATGTGCAAATGGCTGCTGCCAGTATCTTGAGTTGCAAATGGGGGCTACAACTCGTTTATCCATTAGGGTCCCATCACATGAGGGCGACCACCAACGATTATCATGGTGGACCTGATCCTGGATAGGGACCTAAACTTGCTATGACGGGGACAACCCATTTAATGGGTGGAGGGCCGGTCGGGAATAGTCTGCCGCTCACTTCGTCAGTTGTGGGTGTGGTTGGAAACCAGCCCACAAGTGCTACTCAGAGAGAAGGGCACCATTGAACGGTGCTAGTGCGGAGGATTTTTGACATTCCCAGACTATCAGAATGGAGCACAATGAAAAGTCCCTCCAGCTACTTTATCTAAGGTACTATAGCTCATCATTAACGTTAGGATGTTAAAAAGGGATTGACTCTTCCCCGACCATTGTGACTCCATCCCATCTTTCAAATAGGTTGTTTTCTTGTGTAATTGCTGACTTTCACAGAAATGTAGAAGGACATTGTTGTGGGATTCATCACGTGTCCTGCATGAACAGGGTTGGGGGGACAGCCGGTGGGTGTGAGCCTTAAATCCTCACCACAAGTTCCCTTTAATGAATCATTAAAAGGTTTCAAACAAACATGTAAAAATTGTCTATGTGCACTGGGGATACAGAAGCTTTTTGCTACACACGCCCGGTGAAGAGGGCAGGATAGAGATTTCCCATTTGTAAGGGTAGGGGAGAAGTGAGGGCCGGAGTCGCTTTGTGACCGCTTTTTAGGAGCGTGCGGCTGGACAGATATTGATCATTTTGTCCTGATGATATCTGATTTCCCAAGATCAACTGAATTGAGGTCTTTTGTCTCTGAAAAGCTAAGCATGGTGTGACAAGCGCAGTGTACTCACTTTCGACTTTCTTTGGAAATGATACATTAAAAGGTTAAATGCATCCATTGTTTCTTACGCTGTTTTTGTATCTGGACACGAGCTTAACGTTCTCCATTAAAAATCAATAAGATCCCCTGGAATAATAACACACATTTAGGCGGGTAGGAAAATAGCAATTAATAGGCTTATATGAAAGGGGGAAGGACGGAAGCGCCCCCCTTAAACAGGATACTCGAGGGTTTAAGGTATCACTTTGTTACATGCTCACAAACGTCCTCATCATTACATAAGATGACGACGCGGGGCGATGACCGTCGAACGATGGATCACAGGCATATTGCATTGCAAGCTGCAAAGCCACAGTCCCCAATCTATAGGGAACACACACAAGATGGCTCCACATAGAGCGCCGATAGAGCTATGTCCTAAATAATGGCTCCAATAGAGCGCACATACAGTATGCCCGAAATAATGGCCCAATAGACGGGCACGATACGTATGTCCGAAATAATGGCTCCAATTAGAGCGCAAAATACAGTATGTCCGAAATAATGGCTCCATAGAAGCGCAGAACAGGATGTCCGAATAATGGCCCAACATAGAAGCAGATACAGGATGTCCTAAATAAGTTCTCTCCAATAGAGACGCAGATACAGTTATGTCCGCAATAATGGCTCCAATAGAGCCGCAAAAATACAGTAGGTACGAAATAATGGCCCAATAGAGCCGCAAGAGACAGTATGTCCGAAATAATGCGCTCCAATAGAGAGCAGTACAGTATATCCGACAATACTGGCTCCAATAGAGCGCAGATACAGTATACCACGAAATAATGGCGCCAATAGAGCGCAGATACAGATGTCCGAAATATGGATCCAATGAGCGCAGATACAGATATGCCCCAAAAATAATGGCTCCAATGGAGCGCAAATACAGTCTGTCCGAATAATGGCCCAATAGCGCACAGATACGTGTTTAATTTTAATTTAGTGGAGCTGCTTGTTATTTATGGAATGGATGCCTGTCTGCTTGTTATTTTTATGATGGGAGTCTGCCTGCTGGTTATTTTATTGAGTGGCAGGCTGCTGCTGCTGGTTTTAGATGATTGGAGGCTGCTGTTATTTTCTTGAAGTGGTTGCTGCTGCTGGTTATTTTATGAGTGGAGGCTGCTGGTTTATTATATGAATGGAGGCTGCTGCGTATTTTATTGGAGTGGAGGCTGCTCTGGTTAAAATCCGCTGGATCGCGAATGGGCCGGGTAAGTAAATGTGCCCCAGTATGTTGCTGCCTCTGATGCCAAGGGGCATTGGGGCTTATTTACTAAGGGTCACGGAAGGCACTTTTGTCAGATTGTTCACAGTTTTCAGGATTAGCGCAGCTTTGACAGGTATTTAACAGGGGTTTGGGCTGGGATTGTGTCGCACGTGATCGGATTGAGGCGCAGCTGCGCTGGTTTTCATGCAACATATATCGGATTGACGATCCGACTGATTCGGACTGAGCGCGGGATTTAACTTTCAAATTGTGTCGTAAGACCAAGCACTTACATGCACCTTAAAGAAGAAGGTGAACTCTGTTGGACCTGAGCGGGGAAGCGACACATCTTAGTCCATTGTCGTCGGTAAGTAAATGTGCCCCATTGGGATCATGTGCCAGATATCCTGTATGTGTCGCTTCCCTGCTCAGGTCCGCCGGAGTTCACCTTCTTCTTCCTGGTGCATGTAAGTGCATTGTCTTGTGACACAATTTGAAAGTTAAATCCCGCGCTCAGTCCGAATCAGTCGGAACGTCCAATGGCACGCCCCCCGATTTCTGTTGCATGAAAGCCAGCGCAGCTGCACCAAAATCTGATCGTGTGCAACACAATCCCAGCGCAACCCCCTGTTAAATACCTGTCAAAGCTATGCAAATCCCGAAAACGGCAAACAAACCGACGAAAGTGCGATCCGCAACCCTTAGCAAATAAGCCCCTATAAGTTAAAGAGCATTTCCGGAGCAGTGTAAGTGTTAGTAGGCGATTGTCACCAGACAGAAAGAATAATCAAGTGTCAAAATTGTTAATTGTCCTTAATTCAAGTGTTCATATGGAAGTCAGCTATTTTTTTTTCTTGATAATCCCCTTTAAAACTAAATCCTAAAAAAGGACCTGAAAATAAAATAATAACAATACGATATAATCCAATGTTGCGGTAAGCCGAGCCCCTATACTGTATATACAGCTGTCTTTTGTTCTTGGCTATGGAGAATGTATAAAATCACTTAACCATTGTATCATTGAAAAGCAATAGCGCTTGAAAGTCATCGGCACACTTTATGCCATGACCGCGGCGGCGGATTGCAATCACTCTCGCTGTCACTGCCTCGGTCCAGACCACATCATTGCTAATTTTCTTTCCCATCGATCTTCTAAAGTTCCTGCAGTTTTATTTGTTTTATCACCGGGCCGTCATATTACTTTGAATTCTGTTGACTTTGACAAGAGGCAGAAGAAGATGATGTTGGGAAATGATTTTAACGCTTTTGATTATTTGACCATTAGAAGGCAGACGAGACCATTAAAGACGGAGGCTCTAATGCAAGCGAGGCCGATATTAGCAGGAGGAAATTGCTGGATTTTAATTTAAAGCTGAAGAGCAAATGAGAGAATTTTTTTTTTGGTCAAATCGATTGGCAATTTTCTAAGATTTTGGACATCTAAAGTACTTGCCCAAAGTCGAGCTTTAACAAAATGACAGAGAGAGAGAATTAGAGAGAGAACCATTAATTCTGGATTATAATAATAATAATTTCTTTATTCATATAGCGCACACAGATTCCGCAGCGCTGCACAGAGCTTTGCCAAATCAGTTCCTGTCCCCAACGGGGCTCACAATCTAATCATCCTACCAGTTTGTTTTGGAGTGTGGGAGGAAACCTGTAGGACCCGGAAGAAACCCACACAAACATGGAGAGAACAAACTCTTTGCAGATGTTGACCTGGATGGGACCTGAACCCAGGACACCAGCGCTGCAAGGTTGTAGTGCTAACCACTAAGCCACTGTTTATTGAAAACAGAAGCTTTCAGACAATTAAAAAAAAAATTAATTACCATTACAGGAAATAAAGTGTTGCACCATAAAGAGGAATGTTTGGGGTCCGACTATTTTTAGGCAGTTTTCCAACTCGTCCGATAAAGGGGCATGTTTTTTGTAAAATGTTGGGAATGGCCTTGCAGGAAATACCCCATGTACCAGAAAATTTAGTCTGCACCAGAAAAATCAATATTGTGGTGCAGCAAATTAAACCAACTAAAAGGAGGTACAAAGTACGGCTCCCCAATCTTATCCTGCACCAGATTCATCCAGTATCGGAGCAGGAGTTAATCTGGCGCAGCAGAGAAGTGTCTACAACTACTCTGCACTGGTCTAAAGACTGGCACAATAATACATCCTCCCTAGTCTGTTTAGCAGTTTTCCCCTCTGTAGCCTCTTTCTGTACCTCTCAGCTGTCTCAGAGCCGGTAGATGGAAACTAGCTGCTATGAGGTCCCCCATAAACTGCACACAGGAAGCAGATGACATCCTGCTACGTAACTCTCACGCAGAAGCATCAGCCGGATCATATAGGAAATTATAGAGAAGAAATCATCTGCACCGATGTCATTAAAGTGCTTGGTGTGTGTAAGAAAACCTACTTTTTATCTACAGCACCATGTCTTGACCTTTTATCTCTTTTGACCTCCCCTCTTAATAGACTTCTATGGAGAACTGTAATTTGACGTTTCATTGAACATCAGGGCTTAAAGCAATGAATTTAGTAGAAATTCTAGAGTAAATGCCTACTTGGGGGGAGCAATAAAATACTGATTTGTGGAGAAAGAAGCACTTTTCTTCAATAAGATGTGTTACAAAGTTTTATTTTATTTGCTTCTACTCTACAAAATGTAAAGTTTGTTGACCAAGTTAGCAACCATCAGAAGAAGAAAAGACTTGCCTTGTATTGCCTGTTACACTCATGAAGAGAGACCATGATACTGTACCAATTGATCTTGATATTGGGCACCTTGTCTTCTGTGATGTTTATCTATTTACTGCAGAAGTTGAGCATTGGATAGTTTTATAACTACTCTCTTCTTTATCATGCGTCTTACCTCTTGGATCCTTACTTTTCTCTTGGTGACATCTAGGTAGTCCATCCATGACTATTCTTACACCACGACATAGGGGTCTACTTCCAGATTGAATAATGAGGTGCTCCATAGACTTGTCACCCCATTCTAGACATGCTACAGATTGCACCTTAGATTATCCATATCTTAAAGGAAGCCTGTCACCAGGGACCTCATTTTCACTAAAGACAAGTTGCAGAAGCGTATTACAACTGCAGTGCAAATATATCTTTCTGCCTTTTCTAAGCATTTGCATTACAATATAGTTATGTGTTATAACTTACCTTGCACCCTGACAGAATCCTGGGGTTTTCCCAGGGGCTGGACTTTGGTTTGGATGCATTTCAAAAACAACATGTGCCTTGTCTGTGTTACTCACTCCTCAGAGCTTGGCCCCCACCTTTGTGCTCCTGTACAGCTCCTCCTCCTGCTCCTTCACAGAGGTCACAGCCTGGTCAGGAGCACAAAGATGGAGGCAGCCTGCAGCTCAGACAAGTCACATGTTGTTTTTTGAAATGCATCCAAACCAAAGCCCAACCCCAGTGGCTACCCCAGGATTTTGTCAGGATGCAAGCGTAAGTTATAACACACAATTATATTGTAATGCAAATGCTTAGAAAAGACAGAAAGACATATTTACACTGCAGGTGTCATGGGCTTTTACAATCTGTCTTTAGTGAAAATGAGGTCCCTGGTGACAGGTCCCTTTAAGGTGACAACTAGTGGTTGGTCATCTTGGGCATTGACAAAGTTGCCAAGGGATTTCCAGTTTTTACCGCACAGTGGGAAGAAAAGCAAACAAAACTGTAATTACCTTCCTTCAGTTCCCTGTTTCCCGGGAACCTCATTGTTTGCACCACTTGCTGGACCAGAAGTGTTGGTGGTCATAGGCTGGGAAACATTTACGTTCTGGTCCAACCTGAGATCCAGTCCCACGAAACGTCTTAACAAAGCTTCCATCCCTACCAGAGGTCTTAACAACAAGATGGGGAGCCATGTCTTGAAAACGAAGAATGGGAAGAAGACAAATATAGGAAGGGTGCAACTAAGGACAACAAATAAAATTAGGCTGAACTTCATAGACCCGAGGGTCGGAGGGGGATTCTGAAACCACTTCCACGGGTTATGTATTGTTCTTGTTACAACTTGAAGTATAAGTTTTATTATTATGTATCCCAGCACATTATCCTGATCGTCACCCCAGGGCTTCTCCTTATTTTTAATGTCGTGACTTTTCTCCACTCATAAACTCGGCACACGTAAAATTCTGCAATCGTTGCCGCTCCTCGACACTTGATGATTTTCCTCAGCTTGGAATGTGACTGTGTCCTGCCAGCTTCCGAGTGGATTAGTATTCCGCTGGCAGCCGGCGCTTGGTTGGGAATTTTATTTATTTATTTATATTTGTGTCCATAACCAGAGGGAACAATCACACTGAAGCGGTTCTCCGGCTATAAAGCAGCCAACATAATTGGTTTTAATTTTAATTTTTGTAATGGCTTTAAATTAATAGGAGCAGCTGCTGTCACAGTGTGTGGGTGTCCTTTTCCAGAAGGCAAAGCGAAAAAAAATAAGTAATAAAGAGGTGGAAAAAAGTAAATAGTACGATGTGTAGGACAATAAAGGTTAATTCAAGAAGCTAGCGATGTCTTTGGCTTAGAAAACAGGCAGAAAGGAAGATCTAAAATAGAGATGCAGCCGCCCCCCTCCTTAATTCCAGGATAAGATCAAAATCTTATTAGCTTTTACTATTGCGGCCTGTATCAGAACACGAAACTCACTGTCTCCCCATGACTCACTTAAATAGATTAGCGGTTACAAAGTGCTAGGAGAGATAAGAATAGATTAGCAAGGAAAAAAAATCCTAATATCATTATTTTTAGATGCTCTGGTCTGAATCGGCACTCGAAGGATCCGAAAGTTAACCCATCCTTACAATGTAATTTTCTTTGTTCTGTATACTTCAGTAGGGTTGTGCCATCTTCTCAAGGAGATTTCAGTTTTATGGGCTGTCCTGCAGATCAATGCATTGGGGCACATTTACTTACCCGATCCTATCGCGATTCCCGATCCGTACTTTCCAACGAGGATGAAGTCCGCCGGGATTCACCAACATCGTGCGTCCAATTTCCTGCATGTGTCGCTTCCCCGCTCAGGTCTGCCGGAGTTCACCATCTTCTTCCCGGTGCATGTGAGTGCATGTCTTGCAACACAATTTGAATTTTAAATCACGTGCTTAATCAGTCGGGTTGTCCGACGGCCACACCCCCCAATTTGTGTCGCATGAAAGTCGGCGCGATTGTGCCACAATCCGATCGCGTGCGCCAAAAACCCCTGTTAAATCAGAAAGAGTCGGGAAACCCGATGGAAATGCGGTCTGCGGACCCTTAGTAAATGTGCTCCATTATGTTTGTGCAACCTATGTCTGCAGTCTATGGCTCTAGGGCTCATGTTCCCCTTGGCACTTAACCTGAAAGTGCCCAATATTCCATGCACAATCATCAATTTTTGTCATAATTATACTAATGGGTCAAACTATAATAATCATAACCATAATAAGAAAACAAACATGTCACATGCCCAATCTACAGGGTCGCTTTAGGTTTCAGTAGGCCCCTGGGCGACAGTGACCCCTTTGCAGTGAACTCACATGGCAGCATTCAAAATTCGGGAAACTAAAATCATATCCTGTTCCCTAAAATATTCCTTAGTTTATCATCCCAAACAGCCCCCTCATGGGTATTTTATATAACCCCCTCTCACCCTCATGGATTCCTTATGTACAGCCTTATGTGGGCCCCCCCAGCAGCTCTGGGCCCCAACACTTGCCCAGGTAGCCCAGTGCTAGTGCCGGCCCTCCCGATGTGAATGTTGGATTATTGGGTTTGGCGTTATGGTTTTTACTTTAGAATCCCTCTCCGTATCATCATATCACCACAGCGTCCACACGTTTTTCCTAATAAATCAGATTTTCTTTACACTGCAGTATAGAAGAGTTTGTTAAGACATTCAGGGGCAGAAATGCCTCAGAGTCACACGTACGGCAGACAAATATTTAAGCCAGATGGCCGGGGAAGCAGACGCGCACATCGTAGCCAGAGGCAGGGAGAGAGCTGGTGTCACCATGGCTAATAAAGCAGATGTTTAACTTCTGCACTGAAAGGTAAAAGAAATTGAAGATAAAGGTCTAAGATCGGCAGAAACATAGACGCTTCCTGAGATTGCCCAGCGCCAGGGAAATAAATCCTGCAAAATATAAAATGGAATCAAATAAGGAAAACACAAAGGTCTCAACGCGCCTGATGATTCCTTTTGCAACAAGTTTTTGAAATGTATATAAAAGCTCAAGTAAAGAATTGTGATAGTTCATGATGTTAAGGCTGCATTCACACCGCCGTATGGGGGACGTATATATGGCGTACGTATATACGATGTATATACGTCCCCCCTAGCCGGCAATGGGTCCATGGTGCCCTACAGGAGCGGAGTGGCCCAGCACAAGTGCGGCACCGTACCGTTCTGTACCCCGTGAAAAGATAGGACATGTTGTATCTTTTCTCGGAATGCGGTGGCGTGCGCCATATTCCTCTATGGAGAGGGGCGGGGGTGAGCATGTAGCCTAAAGGAAACCTACTATGAGGAATCTGCTATCAGAATTAGATGTGATGGTAGAATCTTCCTGCCTGCCTCTGCTCTAATCTGTAGTTTAATCATCCTGGACCCTAACTAGTTAAAAACTTTATTTTTGTAATATGTTAATTAGCTGCAGAGGCTCCTGGGGCGTGTACTAGCCTTAGTTCCCAGTGCCTGGCCAGGCTAGTACATGCCCCAGGAGCCTCTGCAGCTAATTTACATAAAGTTTTAAAATAAAGTTCTTTTTAGAAGTAAGGTTCTAGGATTATTAAATTACAGATTAGGGCAGAGGCAGCAGGAGGAATCTACCATCAGATGGTATAAGAATCTTCTGATTCCTCATGGTAAGTTTCCTTACATATATAATGTAAAATATGTAAAATAATGTAAAATTATAAAATTGTAGGTAGTGCTTACTGGAGAAAAGAAGACATGAAAAATCACGTCCTGTGCAAAAATTTTAGGCAGTTGAGGAAAAATGCTTTTAGATATAGAAGTGTTAATTGTTAATAGTAATAGTTCTGTCTAGCAATTAATGGAAATCTACCATAATAAATAATGGGCACTTAATCATAGATACAGGCACTGTGACTGTGATAATTTTCCTATAACAGCTTCACGGGTTATTACACTGTGCAGGGGAACTTCACCTTCCTATTGTGAGAGATTACTCACAAGTGGGTATGGGAGGGAGAGGGGAAAAGTGTAACAACTTGCAAATCTACAGCACAGAGGGGCTCTGGTAACACCCCCCGGAGCACTTCTGACTCATTAGCATACATTTAAATGTTGATTTTAGAAGGAAGGAGGCCTTGTATAAAAAAATATAAGATTTCCTTCAACTCCTCTTATAGACTCAAGATCTTCATACTAAATATACAATAGAAGAATGTATCCCCAGAACATGGCCTTCCTTGATTGGCTCCATCCTCCTATAAGGGAAAAATGCAAATATTTACAAGGCGGCTTTTAAGAAATCTCGCAAAGGCACGAGAACTTGTCACTTGCTCAGTCGTACTGGTGACCACGCGGGCTGCAAAACAGTCAAGTTCTTGCGCCTACATGAGATTTCTTACAAGCCAACTGATGTGGCCGGGGAGCTGCGACGGAGAGGAGTTATGCATATCAATTAGCTGGGGGCGTGCATAAATTACTGAGAGGAGGAGCTCAGATGACGCCACCCGGAGTATATATATTCTGAAGCCTGGAAACTAGCTGATCTACTAACTAGATGATTTTTCACCAAAATATAAAAAGTTGCATGTTTCCCCTGTGCCGGTCATGTTGATTTCCATTCTATAATAATAATAATCTTGTATATTTTGTAATAATGTTTGCAGGCAAAGATTGCCCTCCAAAAACGTCTACTACTATCGCTGCCCGGATCATCGCAAAAACTACGTCATGTCTTTTGCCTTTTGCTTTGACCGAGAAGACGATGTTTACCAGTTCGCTTACTGTTACCCGTACACCTACACCCGCCTGCAACATTACCTGGAAAACCTCGACCGACTCAATCTGGACTATGTACGGAGGGAGCTGCTTGGCCTAAGTGTGGTGAGTACCTCCATATTGATGTAATATGCAGAATTTTCTATACTTTATAGGAAACCTACCGTGAGAAGTAGATCTGTTGGTAGATTCCTCCTGCTGCCTCTGCCCTAATCTGTAATTTAATAATCCTGGGACATAACCTGACTTGTTAAACACTTTAACTGCAGAGGCTACGGGGCGTGCACTAGCCTCAGCTCGCAGTGCCCGGCCAGGATAGTACACGCCCCAGGAGCCTCTGCAGCTAATTTACATATTACAATATAGAGTTTTTAACAAGTTAGGTTATGTCCCAGGATTATTAAATTACAGATAGGGCAGAGTCAGGTAGGAGGGATCTACCACCAGATCTACTGATCGTAGATTCCTCATGGTAGATATCCTTTAATATTAATGGAAAGTCTCCTGCAGCTATAAAACATCCATATTTTTTAATGACACGTAATGACAGTCTGTATCTGTAGAATGAATTCCCATCTGTGCTAGACAGCGGAGACCTAGCTGCTGTGACTCCATTCCCCTTCCCCTCTCCATAGACTTCTATGTAATGTGACACCTCAGCGACATCTCAAAGAAAGATTAGCAGATTTGAAGGCAAGGAGACAGGAAGATGAGAAGGAAGCTTTTTGCTTTTATGAGACATACTATAGAGTTTCTTATATGTAATTGTACTATTGATTTAAGCAAATTTTGTTTGATAGTTATGACTTTTTGTCTTTGGCATCATAAATGTTAAAAACTTGTTGACGTCCCCACATGTGGATGAGATTCAGTAAGATCTTCTGTATATGCCATGAAAGGAGAAATTAACACAATAGTATGAGGAAGCAGGCCCGGGATAGGAGCACAGGCTTAGGGTTTGGGTGCAGGGTCTGGTACAGGGTATAGGAAACTGGCTCATATACAGGCTCAGGGTTCTGGATTATATAGGGGTTCTGGGTCTGGCAGGATACAAGATTCAGGGTTCTGGATCAGGTGTTACAGGGTTCCAGATTAGGCAGGATATGGGGTTCCAGATCAGCAATGATACAGGGTTCTAGATCAGGCAATATACAGGGTTCCATTTAAGGTAGAATTCATTGTTGCAGGTCAGCAGTATACAGGGTTCCAGGTTAGCAAGGATACAGGGTTCCAGATCAGACAGCATACAGGGTTCCAGATGTGGGGGGATACAGGGTCAGACATAGGCTTCTATTTAGAATGGGGTTCCGGTTAATGGTGCATACTGGATATGGGCTCAGGTACAAGCTTAGGGTTTAAGGTCCAGCAAAACAGAACCAGTCCGTAGTATTTATCCGCTGCACTCTGTGCTTAGCTCTTTTTTCTTACTGCTCTACTTGTTATTCTTCTTCTAAGCCGTGTCCTGATTGGCCAGTAGAAGGTCTCTCTGCTCTGCCTCTCACAAGTTATTTGCATATTACAGCAGCGCAGGAAGCTGCAGATTGCACAGAAACTTACAAGGTGCAGGAGGCAGTGGTAGAAGAGCACACACACCCCTGCTAACTGGGGCTCCACCAATCAGCAATGGCTCTGCAATGGAGGCGGGCTCTTCTCTTTATCTTTCTGTCATGCTGCTGGCCTTATGTCACAGCATCGGCCCTGTGAGGGGAGGGGCCTACCGGGAAATTTCACGTGAGAATATATTGCCAGTCCGCCCCTGTTTGAGACACGGGGTTGATGTACTGGAGCAGGAGATACAGAAGTCAGTGGTACTGTTTTCTCAAGAAATGCAATAGAATAAGTCTTATAGACTGTAAGCTCTTGTGTCACCCCTCATCCTCATAGACTGTAAGATCTTGTGTCACCCCCTCATCCTCATAGACTGTAAGCTCTTGTGTCACCCCCTTATCCTCATAGACTGTAAGCTCTTGTGCCCCCCCTCATCCTCATAGACTGTAAGCTCTAGTGATCAGGGCCCTCACTCCTATTGTCCCATATGACTGTTTGTACTGTAAAGCTACGGAATTTGATGGCGCTATATAAAGGTTATTATTATTAGTGGAGCGACACCTTTTAATGGGAGGAAAGCGGAGGAGATGATTCACGACCCTCTTGGATTCTAAGACATTTAGAGGAGGCCTGAAAATATTCCCAACTAGACCGACTCCGTGGAAAGTTGTGAGAGAACTTTCAACTATGGGAATTATTATTATGTCTACGCGATCCTCAGTTTCTATTAATTTCCTTGGTTTTTCTCGGGGTTATTATACAGTAGCTCGGCCCGTCTATAGGAGACTCTATAGGACACTATAGCATGGGACATCCCTACCGTCTATTACGGCAGACAATGAGCGCTACCTGCTATGTAATAGGATGATATCCATAATAACCGGTGCCGATAACATCACTTTGAATTCCTATAAAATTCTCCTACAATAGCGTTCCCCAGAAATCGCTCTGCGTTCGGCTTCTAGACGGAGAGTATTTAAAACGATAAAAGATAATTATATCACATTCCTGTCGGCGCCTCTGCGGCTGATTGTGTGGTGACAGGTTCTGTCAAAATGGTAAAAGCAAAGACGGAGCAGTCAGAACATGTGTTACCGTATGAGACGACGGAGCGGAGCATTCGGAACCCCCCCCCATTATCTTCCACTGTCACAAGTATCTGCATTGCATTGTGGGATAACAGAGACTTGTCATGTTCGGGATTGTGGGGGCAAATCAGAGAGTCGATATAACTCATTATTCTCGACTCGATAGAATCGATGTACCTTGTATTACACCGGAACGGTCCCATTGTCATTGTTACCGTAGAATAAAGATCATTTTCTGGCACAGGACCTTCCCTTTATGTACAGTATATTTACATTATATATGTATGTATATATACCTCATTACTTTATACAGAGGCGTAACACCGAGCCTCAAAGCAAAACCTATCTGTTCCAATGAGCAGGACATGTCTCATCAAACCCCCTCCCTCTTCCCTCTGCATGTGTAGCTGTAACAGCCTGTGAAGCTACAGCACTGAGGAACACCCACCAGAGCCCTTCAGACTAATTAACATAAATGTAAAAGTTGATTTTAAAAGGAAGGAAGCCATAGATAAGAAGAGTACAACAGTCACAGTGCCTGGATCTATGAATAAGCCCCCCTTGGTTTATCATGCTTCATGTTGATGGTAGATAGGGGCCCCAGAGAGGGGAACTTGATCTATGGGACTTTTAAAACATATCCTGTGGCTATGTCATGAATATTCTAGGAAAGAATACCTCTTATTTTTGTAGTAATCATGACTACTAATAGGCATACGCTTTTGATTTTGTAGACTGTGCACCAACAGATAAGATAAAAATGAAGGTACTCACCTTGTTTGGGTTCCTGTGGTGTTGGACCAAAAGTGTTGGTGATCATGTTGCCATCATGGTCAACAACACTTCTAACTAAACGGGGAGCATCAACAAAGGAAATGCAGCAGCGGGGACTATTCATTTTCTCCTGCCCTTGCTTTGGCTTCCAAACTTAACTTGATGACCACATCACAACAGATTATTGTATATGTATGGTTTACGTACTATAGCAGTGATGGCGAACCTATGGCACTGGTGCCTGAGGCGGCACTAGGAGCCCTTTCTGTGGGCACCCAGCACAGAATTTACCAGATAGGACTCAAGGCTTACTCCTGCAGTCCAAGACAGCCCATGGCACGCCACGCTCAGTGCTATTTTAAAGTGGCTGCCAGAACTACAGGAGGAGCGAGAAGGTGTGGACCAGGATGGGTTATCATTGGAGCTCCTGCTTTGGGTCCCCTGTTTCTTCCTCTTCAGGGAGGCTACAATCCAAATGTCTCTTGCTTTCTAATGTATTGTTGTCCTCAGGACGCCAATATGATTGAAACTGGCCACATTATATACCCCTGTAGATATGGCCACCGTGGTCGACAACACTTCCAACGAAAGTCCGGGGTGTCAATAAAGGGGATGCAAGAACAACAGATACCATTACTTTTCAGCTCCTGCCCTTGCTTTGGCTTCCAAGTTTAACTTGATGACCACATCAGAACAGATTATCGTATATGTATGGTTTACATACTATAATATATGGCTACATTCACAGGGCCGTATGGGGGACGTATATACTTCCACCATAGACGGCAATGGGCTCATGGCGCCATACGGTACCGCACACGTGCGAAGCTATACCGTTCCATAGCCAGCAGAAAGATAGGACATGTCCTATCTTTTCCCATAATACGGCGTTGTGCGCCATGTATCACTATGGAGAGGGGCGTGGGTGAGTGGCCGCCGTGCTACGGTATGGCGGGCACATGTTCGTGTGAATGTAGCCTAAGTTGTATTGTGACCCACAAGCCTCTGCGCCCTGACCATGACACGCTAGCCATCGTTGTATCTATGTATGGATATCATGTGGCATATGTTGATTTCCTTCCAATCCACTAGTTCATCTTCACATTTGCCCACATTATATACCCCACAGACAACAAAAACAAAAGTCTCATTATAAAATTACGATTAGAATTACATTCCCCTTAGAAGAGATTGAGATGTTTGGCAGCAATGTGTTTGTAAGCTTTTCTTCCGTCCTGCTGCCTCCGCCACCATCTAATACAATGACAAGGCTCACCCTTTTTATTAGTGTTCTGTTCCCTTTGTAGTACAGTGAATTAAAGCCACTGTACTAAATAAAACAAGAATATAATTACAAATGTCTTTAAAGAAAAAAAAAATCTTTGATTATCAGTGAACTATTTCATCCTTTGAAAGGATTCCATTAAACTGATGCAGTTTCTTTCTTGATGTATCTGATCCCAGGGGAAATCAGCTCGCTGTGCAAAGCGTTTCATTTGGGTTTTCTGACTTAACTTTCTGCCACGGAGTAACAACAAGTTGTGTAGCTCTGGATGTCTGCGGCTCTCCATTTAATCAACATCAATGGCATGCGACTATCATGACCCCGGGCTCCTGTATAATCATTCTGGGATGTACAACCCCAAGGCTGAGACTTAAAAGGGTTTTTCCAAGGCTAAAGAATATAGAGAAGATATCCATAGAATAGGTGCGTAATATAAAAATGTTGGGTGTCCAACATCCAGCACTCCTACAGATCAGCTGCAGGAAGAGCTAAAGAGATGACAATGCTGATCTGTGAGGGTGCAGGATGCTGTACCTTGATCTAAAATGAAGGACCTGTTCTTAGAAAGGGTCCTCAAAGGGTTACAGTCAGGGCCGCATCTTCCATGAGGTGGGATGAAAATCCTGCCTCAGGCAGCTGATTGTGGAGCACCAAGGGGGGCGGCAGATCAAAGGTAGTATTTGCCAACTGCTGGCAAGTCCGTACTACCAGAAAAAACTGTGACAATGGCATCTTTAAGATTGACCTGTCAATTCCGCTGTCCGTTTGCACAGCCCGTTGTGACGTTATCAAGTGCAACGGCCTGTGTCTTCACAGAGAAAACACGGCAGTTGAAAAAAGAGGAGGAGATCCCGCAGCAGCAGGAGTGCTGGGGCTGGAGCCTCAGACAGCAAAAAGGCTATAATCAGCCCTTGTTGAAGCCCCACAAAAATGCTGATGGACTCCCAGTATAGCATTTCTAACAATGGGTTCTTCTTATACGGCAGTGGGATCATTGCACCCCCTTTAACTTTGGTCCTAATGCAAGGGTTTTATAATTTCTTGAACCAGTATAATTCTGTGGAGATAATGGTTCGTACGAATGGAGATCCTACTAAAGGAAACCTTGAAGGTGAAGCTACCTGAGAAATAAAAAGTCCATCAGCTTGTCTCTATAGGGAAGAAAACTATCTCTTTAGCTTCATTCATCATTCATATCCTGCTCCAAATTCAGTCTAATAAAGAAGTCTTTCAGCAGTTTTGACCATGTAGCTCTGCAAGTGCTTGAGGAGGGGCTTCATCTTGAAGATCTATCTGCTCCTCACATTGAGCTCTACCCCAGCCACTTCTTCTGTAAGTGACAGCTGTAGTACTGCTACAACTGCCTCACAGTAGAGGTAGGTGGGTTGTGGTGTTGCTATATGTTGAGGACTGATAGCATTTCACAATGAAGCATGTCACAAGGCTTTCTGAATGTTGCACATTGGAAGTTACCTCCTAAAAGTGGTTCTGGAGGAACAATTTTCCTTTTTCATCAAGGAAAACTAATCAACATATCTTTTGCCAAATTATCGGAAATCACTGTAGCTTCACACTCACGGTTTACTAAGAGAAATATCACTTATTCTACTACTGAATCCTGGTGGCGTAACTTGAAGCTGATGGGCCCCAGTGCAAAGACTGTGCCAGGCCCCCAACAATAATGTATGGTTTATAGTACTTATATGGGAAAGTGACACCTTATGGGCCCTCTAAGCCTCCTTGACTGTGACCGCACCTTGTGCACCTCCTTAAGTTACGCCCCTGCTGAATGCTTAGATGGCATGAAATGATTATATGGACAATATCATCTTCCTCATCAGGACCGATAAACTCTGTCAACATATGAGTCATCAATTAGTAAAAGAGAAACAAGAGGGTTAATAGATCCTCAAAAAACAGGGTAAATTCTCATCATCTCCTCTGAAAGGTGCAATCACAGTAAAACTGAACACATGAGGGGGTTAATATCTGCTGCAATGATATTTTACTGACTGGTTTCCACTTGGTAACATCTCAGTTCAATCATCCATTTAAGGGCCATTACCAGTCAGATTAGGCAGAGCAATGAAGTGCCAAGGCAGGACCTGATGGGAATATAAATATGCCCTGTATGATCTATGCCGCTGGTAACATACATCATAATTCAGTCCTCGTGTTCTCAGCTTCTCCTTCGCTCTGTTTCTAATTTCTCAAGTCTTCAAACAACATTATGAAGAGTAGAGCAATATCAATGTAGACAATACCACGGAGAGGGAGGACAATTTTCCTACGACATTTATCTCGAGTTCTCCAATTGTTGCAAAACGACAACTCAAAGGATTTTAGTTGTATTTTGGAAGTTGAATTGGTTGGAGACAGGGTTGGACTGGCCATCACAATGCCAGCATCAAAATAGACTAAGGGCAAAGTTAAGTTTAGACTATTCTCTACATCAGTGGTCTCCAATCTAATGTCCTCCAGATGTTGCAAAACTACAACTCCTAGTATTTTTGTTGTTTTTTTATACAAACTGAGAGAGGTTTGAGAGAGGGCTGGAATGGGTCATCGGCATCATATATTATTATGGTTGAGTGGTTAGTTTGGACTATTCTCTTTTCTAGTGGTCTCCAGTCTAATGTTCTCCAGATGTTGTAGAACTGCAGGGCTCCTCGTTTTTATTTGCTTTCTAGAAGGTTGTTTTTCCTAGATCGGAGACTGGTCCATCACAGAACCTTCAGATTGTGTACTGAATTCCTAATATACAAAATGTCCTCCAAAATCCAACATGAGATTATTACAAAAACTCAACGAGACCTCATCAATTTGGTAAAGACAATTTGGTAATGACATGCTTTGTACACATAGAGGGTGCTCTTCTGGTGGCCCCAAGGAAACCCAACCCAACTGTGGATGATGACTTGTGATCCATGGTATCAATCTTCAAGAAAAAAACTGCTGCCAAAGGGGTCACCTGGTTCTTCTCTTTTATAAGTGAAGTATTTTGGGAGAGGAGAACCAAGATCCAATTTCCTTGCTCAGTTCTGTTTGAAAATGTACCTAGAAGACGACAAAGAGTGGTCACATCAAAAATTAAATTTAGACACTTTTGTCTATTCCTTTTAAAGTTTGAAAAATAAACTATGAACTATAAACCTTAGGTCACGAAAAATAAACTATGAACTATGAACCTTAGGTCTCGAAAAATAAACTACGAACCCTTTAATTTTTAAAATTTTTTTTTTTTAAAGTTTTTTCCATACCTGCCTGAAACTTTGTTCAGTATCTGTATAGCAGTGATGGACATCAAACCCCAGTAAGTTCTCTGCTATAGAGTATTTACAAGATGCTTGCTTTTTACTATAGATACATTGATGAAATGATTTTCCTTCTTCGCTATACAGATCTAGCTCTGCCTGGGTTTTCCTAAAAATCTTTTATTTTTTTTTAAAGAAATTCAGGCCTTTGAGATTATTGCAGCAAAGTCGAACTCTGATCTTGAGTAAGTGTGACAGTCAACACGGAGACACATCTGGTAGAACCAGACTTCATTTTGCGCCTTTCTCATCTAGAACGCGAAATGCAACGACGTTACGCAATATCGGCGGCAGCTTCCGTTCTGTTTTATCTCTGCCATGAGTAGTAACGATTTTTTTTCTCTTCTTTTTGTTTTTAATCTAAGGGAATTTATCGAGCAATGTCCCCTTTTTTTATGAACAAATCCATGTGAAACATTACATGGTATCAGATTTTAGTATTCAGCAGAAATCCGCTCTCAGGGTCCACAGAAGACTGCTCAAGTAAGCATTTTTAATGCAAAGTAAAGGTCACATTGCTGGAGTCTGCTTTCATTAATCCTTTGTGCCCTTAAAGCAGATATGATCGTAGCTGGAGAAAAAAAAAATGATTAAAAATGAAAGCCCTTGAAATTCATGAAAAGAACAGCTTAAATGTTTTTGGTCCGAGTGTTTAATTTTTAACAGCCAGTCTGTTAGTCGATGTAACGCTGCGATGGAGGGTGTTGCATTTGTGTCTTCAGATGAATTTTTCGGCTCATTGATGGAGCTACTAACAGAAAATGTGAGAATATAGGTCCCACTGCTTAAAAGAACAGTGTAAGGCCCCATCCTCTACCATAAGCTTATCTTTGCAACAATCTACCAGTCACCAGCCGTTGACTCATTAGGAAGTCTTGATCTTCTCCATGCCAAAGGGAAGACCCAACTATAATGCATTACAGAAGGGATGCCTTCTCTGAAGGCAAACAGAATCTAGACTGGGATGTAGTGTAAAACGATAATTTACACCAATATCTCAGTTCATAGGAGGCCACAACCCTCCTACTTAACCCAGGACCACTTGTATATCCATTGTCGAGACCACTTCTCCTTTATTGTTTGTAGGTATTGTAAAGGCTCATTAGGTCAAGAATTAGACTCTCCCAACTCTCTCATATACATAAACACTCGGCTAAGCACATGTTTACAGTAGATGAAGGTACTAGACATCTCTAGTGGTGGTTTAACTTCATGGATTGAAGGTCAACATGCTCAACAACATCCATAGAGAAGGGTTTACGCATCCATAGCCCAATGTTGGACCAGGGATCATATAGTCTTGGGTTTCCGGAACAGCAGTTGACTGAAGGTGCTGTAGACAGGGGGGGCATGTAAAGCAGAATCTCTGCTGCTGGGAATCACTACCACACCTGCAGTTATTGTTCACTCTTGTGGCCTATAGGAGGTGTGAGGAGTAGAAGACCCTTGCCTAAGAACCTCCAACATAGCTTCAGTCATTGTTCTCTCCTGTGGGCTATAGAAGGTATGAAGGGCCATGGCCAGGAACCTCCACCACAACTTCAGCAGCCCATTGTGTCTCATCCTCCTCCTGTGGCACCACAGGTAACCACCCCAATCTTACCACCATTGTTCTCCAACCACCTCATAACTGCCCACCACCTCTGATCCCTTCCACCCCAGTCCCAGGGATAATGACCACTCTAATGATCCATTGGTCTGAAAGGATAGGGGACTGCTTCTCTAGAAGTATTCCTACTATAAATGATGGGGCTGTATATCTGTCGCTGATCTAGATATGGAAATAGACTATCATAAGGGGTGGTCTTATTGGTATTCGGCATTGTAACGGTAGACCATTCTCCTACTTACTCCTCTGTAGCAATCCCTATCATTTTTCTCTATCCCCTGACATCCTGTAGCGGCACATTTGTTTCCCTTCTCGGCTGATTGTAAAGCGCGAAGACAAGGAAGTCGTTGTATTTGTCCTATTTAAAGACAAATAAATGGCGGAGACAACCCTTTTGCACACATTACCTCCTCCTCCCTATATTTTACTGTCCATTTAAGGGTAAAATTTATTTATAAGTAGGGTAGATATTTCTTTGAAATTGCATATTGCGTTTTCGCACAGCAGGTCGCCGCTCCAATATATTCATATTCCGCTTTCTCCATGTGCGCTGGAGGCATAAATCCACTCGGCTATAAAACCACTGGAATATGGACGTCTCCCATCGATCAGCACGGCTCGGCATCTGTCCCCCTCGCACGTGTCGGAATACAAAAGCACGTCCTGCTCTCCAAAACGCTTCCCCGTCAAAGCAAGAATAATATATGTTCTACTGTATAAATAATCTTTACACTTTTTTTAGGTTTGGGGAAAAAAAAAACGCGCTATCAGCAAGATGAAAGGAAAATTTGCTTCACTTGTAGTAAATTTCCCTGGGGGTTATAAAATATAGTTTTGATTTGGAGGGCAATCTTGTCGGAGCAGCATTCGGTATTGATGTTTGACGTAGCGCCCATTCCTTCTGCCTCGTCCTACAAGTAAGAGGCTCCTTAAGTGAAAAGTTACAAGTTTCTGGTTTAAATTGAATTTCTCTCCTTTTTGTCTTACAATTTATTGTACTGCTGCAATTTTTATAACTTGCTAAAAAACTTGCTGTGGCATCATTTGTACAAGTGAAAGGCCATCTAATATCGAACAGGTTTCCTTCCAGAGCGGCGAGTGCCGGAGCCTGAAGACGGATGGCTCGTGTCATTCCTGTTTCATAACATCCGTGTTTTCTTTTTTATTTGTTTGCTTCTTACACTCTGTTTCTTGCGCGAAACAGGATGCAGGTCAGAACGCAATAAGAAATGTTCCAAGTTTTAAGGAGGGAGCGAACTTATAAAAAATGATATCCTGGAGTGCGGCGCAGACTATTCTGTCTTGCTTCCTGAAGAAGTAAAATGTTCCGGAAAATGTACTGTAGGAGGTTCTCTTCACTTGGTGACAAATGTGTCACTAAGTCACTTATTTAATGTTTTGTAGAGGTCAAGGATGTCTGGCAAAGAAGCTAGTCATAGCCCAAAAATGCCGTCAGCAGAACCTGGGAGTGTCAGCAGATTGTCTTCTGACAGCATGCTATAGAGCAGGTAGAGCTGAGCAGATTGCACATAGTATCCTATCGGCAGTCAGTATGTTATAGAGCAGGAGGAGCTGAGACGATTGTACATAGTGTCCTGTCTGCAGGCAGCATGTTATAGAGCAGGAGGAGCTGAGACGATTGTACATAGTGTCCTATCTGCTGGCCGCATTTTATAGCGCAGGAGGAACTGAGCAGATTGTACATAGTGTCCTATCTGCAGGCGGCATGTTATAGAGCAGCAGGAGTGGAGCGGATTGTACATAGTATCCTATCTCTAGGCAGCATGTTATAGAGCAGGTGCAGCTGAGCCGATTGTACATAGTGGGGCAGATTTACTTACCCGGTCCATTCGCGATCCATCGGCGCTTTCTCTGCGGTGGATTCGGGTCTGGCCGGGATTCACTAAGGTAGTTCCTCCAACGTCCACCAGGTGGCGCTGCTGCGCTGAAGTCCGCCGAGGCCCACCGGAATGCACTGCAGTTCACCGGCCTATACTTGGGGAAGGTAAGCGCGAGTCCCGCAACACTTTTTTTTTTTGATTGCGGCGGTTTTTCCGAATCTGTCTGGTTTTTGTTCGGCCACGCCCCCCGATTTCCGTTGCGTGCATGCCAGCGCCGATACGCCACAATCCGATCGTGTGCGCCAAAATCCCGGGGCAATACAGGGAAAATCGGCGCAAATTGGAAATATTCGGGTAACACGTCGGTAAAGCGTGAGTCGGCCCCTTAGTAAATGATCCCCAGTGTCCTATCTGCAGGCCACATCTTATAGAGCAGGAGGCACCGAGCAGATTGTACATAGTGTCCTATATGCAGGTAGCATGTTATAGAGCAGGAGGAGCTGAGCAAATTGTACATAGTATCCTATCTGCAGACAGCATGTTATAGAGCAGGAGGAGCTGAGCAGATTGTACATAGTGCAGTCTCCTATCTGCAGGTAGCATGTTATAGAGCAAGGGGAGGTGAGCAAATTGTACATAGTGTCCTATCTGCAGGCAGCATGTTATAGAGCAGGAGGAGCTGAGCAGATTGTACATAGTGTCCTATCTGCAAGCAGCATGCTATAGAGCAGAAGAAGCTGAATAGATTGTACACATTGGGGCTCATTTACTTAACCCGTCCTGTCGCGATCCAGCGGCGCGTTCTCCGACGAGGATTCGGGTCTACCGGCGATTCACTAAGGTCATGCGCTCGATGTCCACCAGGTGTCGCTGCTGCACTGAGGTCCGCTGGACTTCACCATCCTATTCCTGGTGCATGTTAAATACTGCGGTTTTTCCAAATCTGTCCGGTTTTCCGACGGCGATGCCCCCCGATTTCCATATAAGGCAACCCAGCGACGATGCTCCACAATCCGATCATGTGCGCCAAAAACGCGGGGAAATTCGGCGCAAAACGGTAAAATTCTGAAAACCTGGCGGAAAAACGCGATTCGGATCCTTAGTCAATGTGCCCCAATGTGCCCTGCTGTAGAGCAGCAGGTTTTGGGGGGATCCATAGAAAAATACAAATCCAATTAAAGGTTGGAAAAATTTGTGGTAGGTGATTAATGTCACTTTTTAAGACTGATAAACACGCATTGACAAAACTATATGTGTCTCAGCTTTTCAGAGTAACAATAAGAACAATACTTATTGATGAATCTATTGATGGAGATGATTGAGACCTGACGTTTATCGTTTTCCCATCTATTTTCAACGGAGGCTCGGCTCGGAGAATACAAAGTGGGATTTGCTGTTGAAACGTGGGAATTATTTAACAAATTCTCAACTTTTGTCTTCAATATGTTGAGTAATTTTAGCGAGGAAAACTGTCAGTCTTGTTACATAAAACAGACAGAAGGCTGGTCAGGGCCTTTCCTCACTTTGTAGGGTGTGAGTAAATATGCGGCTGCGTCTGGCGCATCTTCCAGGATTTGTACAGTCGGTGACACTTAATTGTTCCGAGTGAGGAAAACATATGGCAGCCCCTTCACATGCACCAGTATTCCTCGTGAGTTAGTGTAAACTTCGTAAACATGGTATTTTATACGCCAAAGCTCATAGATAAATCAGAATTTTCTAAAGAAGCTCTTGACCCATTAATTATAATGCACAAGAATATTTCCTATATATGGACAAAGGAACTGTTTGTAGTTTTTGCTCCTCATCAGCAGAAGTAGAGAAACCATTTATTTTCCATTTTGTTCTTTCTTATATATGTTTTATACTTTTTCAAGGTTCATTTCCTAGTGTTAGCTGCATCACTGCAAGGAGAGTCCATTTGTTTTGTTGTGGTTCCCACAGAGGCAACCAGAAGCCTCTGCTTGACTGATGAGGAGCAAAATCTCAACCCGACCTGTGCATATTATCAGATTGGCTGTGGAGCAGCCAATAAGGCAAATTTACACCCAAAACCACAGGATATGGCTATCATTGGCCAGGTCATTGGACATGATTATGGCGGCAATATGTCCGGGTTGGGAGGAACGCGCCTGAACACCGAACCCAAGTCTACACGTCAGGTCCACTCATCTCGATCAGTAATATCACTGTCTACGAACAATGACTAGCAAATATAATCAATTTGAGTCACATATTCTACCATGTTCAAATCTCTGTAGATTCTATCGTATTGGACTGAAGAATTGTCCACCATACAGAGATATTTATCAACACCGCAGATAAAAAGTGTGATGGGGTTCTCTGTTTATGACAGAAACTGTGCCAAACCACCGATAGTGCCCCCCACCAGGCCAGCCAGAGTGCCCCCAGGCCAGCCAGAGTGTCCCCAGAAGTCACAATGCCCCACATTTACTTACCTTTCCTCGGTCTCCCGAAGAAGGAGCAGTCTTCTTTTCTCCTAAATGTGACAGCTTTACGCAGCAACTCTGAAACCGGCACACGTGATGTGGTGACATCATCGCGTGTGCCGGCTTTAGAGACGGCATGTACAGCGATGAGTGAGGAAAAGTGACGAGCTTAGCATTGAGGCAGGGACATGAGCCGGGCCGGGTAACATAAGGGCGTAGGCCAAATGTGGCCCCCAGGCTTTGTGTTTGACACCCATGCTCTAAATTAATCTTTTTTTTATTAAAGTATTGGAACAGGTGGCGTCTGAAGATGCCAATGCTTCAGGCAGGGATTGGTTAGGTACAAGCCAAGGTTAGGGCAGGCGGATGAGGATCCATGGTCATGGAAAGTAGAGAAACAGGTCAGAAACTAGATGCAGGATTGCAATTAAAGAGCGAAACAAAATTAGGATACAAAAATAGGAACCTTGACGCTAAGTCACCTTCCTATGAGGGACAGTTCCTTTGTCTGGGGTTGTTATGGATTGGTCCAGGACACATTTGCTCTGCACAGTGGCACTTTAAATGATCACTAAAAGGAAGGAACGACAGAGAAACATCAGACTAAGGGCCCTTTCACATTGGTGTTGGTCCGTGGTCCAGTGATTTCCATGGATGCCTCACAAAGCCATTGATTTCTATGGGTGTTTTTACAATGGCTTTTAATTTCACTGATCCTTTGTCTGTGGAAAAAATTATGAAACATCTCCTATTTTATTCATGGATGCGGATCACGGAAGGCTATTGAAGTCAACGGGTCCGCATAAAAAAAACAGATGAAACATCTGTTTTTTTTTTTTTACTGATGAGGTTCAAAAACCAGGTGTGATGTTTTCAAAGCAATGTTAAATTCTTCCGGACACAGAATCAAAATGGAAGAAAAAAAATGGAGACACAACAGAGACAAAACGCAACGAATGCGCAAAGGAAGCTGAGCAGCTACGCCAATGTGAAATAACTCTGACTCTGCATCCCCAAAATAGGAGCAGCAGATGAGTACCAACTTATCAGGAACTGGTCTGTGGAATGTATATTTCTTTTAACCTCACGCAAATGAAAGAGGGAAGTGGCAAGTTATACGCACTGTATACAGCAGACCATGAAAATCCCAATTCCGGTGCAGCAGTGTATGGCTGAGTAATGGTGAAAGAAAATTACATGAATAATTTAAACAGAAATGTAAATTTCAATCGGCCACCAGGATCAAATGGCATCCGGGCAGCAACAACACTGAAAACTGATATTAATGGATGTAGCAGATGTGTAAATTGCAATGATTTGTGGAAAAAATAGTGGGCCAAAATGCCTTTTAGCTACATAGACCAAAGCCAATGCTGTAAATGGGGCATAAGTGTGAGAATTATTTTCGTTTTGCGTAGAGACTTAGAGGCTGTTGACCATCCGCCGATTGGCCAAACCAAATGTTTCCATTAGACTGGTTGTAACGTATTGGACTATAATATAGAACTGCACATTATACGACTATGTGGTGATAGTTAAATGGAGCGAAGACGCAACTTATTTATGTCAGGTCATCCCACGAGCTGCTTGGATGGTTCCTAATCAGTTAGCGCAATGAGCGGCTGCATCTCCCACTTTAATTGTGTTATTGAAATGTAGAAAATGTATTAGAATACAGCAATGTAATTTTATTCAGCTGATCCAAATCTTTCCGCGACCTTTGCAGCTTAATGGACATTTCATTGTGTAATCCATGTTTAGGTTTCAGTAAATGGCTCCGGATAACAAAGTTAACCTGCTTTTAAAGTCACACACATCACAGTTATCTTGTTAGGTCTCCAGTGGAGGGACCTTAGGACACAGCTAAGCAAATCTTAGGTGAAACTGAGACCTTTAAGAAAAATTTGGTGAAATAATTATACGTTCCGGTGTTTCAGATGAGAAATTTGTTATTGTCAAAATGGAAAACGGGAACATAAGTTCATAGAGTCATTTCTTACAAATATTCGGGGTAGAAGACGATTTCTCCATCTCTTTATCCAATTTTAAAGAAAATTTTACAATATTTTAGACAAGAAATTTATTATGGTCAAAATGGAAAAGGAGAATATATATTCATAGGGTAATTCCCTAAAATATATTGGGGTAAAAACCAATTTCTGAATCTGAAGAATATTTTTGTTTCTTAAAAAGAGATAATTTTGGGAATTTACATATTTTGTGCTTAGTGAAATAGAGATACAAGGGAGACATAATAATTTCATTCCTCTATTCTTACTGTCTTCGGTAATGTCAGACTGGTCCACCAGTACATCAGAGGATCCTAGAAGACTGAAGTCTAGGGATGAGGAAGTGGAACCTTCAGAACAATTTTATCTGGTGGGCTCAAAAACCTCAGTCAGGCACATCTGGCGGTCTGGCACATATTTCCTACCCATAACATTATCTCTTGAGTTAAAGTTGGCTCCCTGCCAAAATAGAGGGTTTGGACAACCAACTTTACTTAAAGGACATCTACCACCAGGATGAAAGACTGGTGGTCTCCAGGGCTCTAGGCTCCATTAACACCTATGGAGACTGGAGCCCTCAGGCTCATTTGCATGCAGTCCTTCATTCTAGTGCTAGATGTTCTTTAAGTGGGTGTCAGTTTCGTCATCTAACGTGGTTCATTGATGGCCAACTTCTTCTTTCAACATGGCTGACTTTTTTCTGATTTCAATGATACAAGTTCCCGTTCCTAATCCTACATCTGGTAAGTCATTTGATCCTCAAGGAAATGTTGCTAGGTCAATGACTTTAGTTTAGAGGGTAGTAGGGTCTATTTCCTGGGGGTGAGGAAAGGGTACCTACAGAACAATTTCATCTGGTGGACCCAAGGCCTCTGTCAGTCAAATCTGGAGCTCAGGGAATTCAAATTCAACATGGCTGATCTTTCCTACCCACAACATCTGTTGAGGAAAAGTGTGCTACCTGCCAAAATAGGTTTACTTAAAGGGGCTCTCCAGTGACAAACATTGACCTTACTATACCTTATCTCCCCACACTTATCGTTTCACTAATTCAATGTCATTAAATCTTCTGCCCCCTTTTCATGAAATCAAAGTCATTCCTGTGCACTACCAGGTCCTCCTACACTTACAGTTTCCACAGAAACGACCTGTCTGCTTTCTCTGCTCACCAGTCGGGTCAGTTCCTTGTTCCCTGCTGTGGGTGGTGTGGCTGCACTTTCCTATGTATGAAGAAGCTATGCTGACCAGGGGGATTGTGGGAGATGTGGTCTTTTGGCAGAGAGGGGGCATCCATCTTGGACTGATGCAGCTGCAACAGAGAGCTGTAAAGTGGAAAGTGAAGTAAAACAATGCATACAGCCCAGAGTGGTGATGTAAGAGTGTGTGACTATAACATAGGCAAAAGAATTGGCCAGTTTACAAAAACTGGACATTTAGTTACTGGAGAACCCCTTTAATAGAAACCTAACATTTGGATTGCACTAACTGAGGTATTCCTGATGGTAGATTTATTTCTCTCTTCTAAGCCCTACAATATATTTATCTAATCATTTTGTCTAACTAAAAAAAACTTTATCTTTTGTTTATGTATAATAACTTTACTGGGGTGTGAAATAGCCCCACCAAGTCCCAGGAACTAAGGCTACTCCACATTGCTGCAGCCTCTGAAGTCTCACCTCATTGCGCAACCCCACAGCGCTATTTGGCTCTTCAGCCTGTGCCCGCGCATGCGCTTCGACTAACAGCCCACTGCCGGGATGCCAGAGAAAAGCCAAAAAGTTATTACACATGTGTGGGGGCAGGCTGAAGAGCCAAAGTGCACTGAAGGAACGTGCAGGGAGGCGAGACTACAGGCCTACAAGAGTATGGAGTTGCCTTAGTTCCCGATGCTCGGTCGGGCTTCTTTAGTTAATTTACATAAACAAAAGATTTGTAGTTTTTATTTACTTAGAAAGGGCAAAAAGATCAATTTAGAAAGACAGTGTGGGGCTTAATAGAGAAATAAGAATCTACCACCTGGACCTCAGTTATTTGTATTTCGAATGGTAGGTTTCCAGTGTTTATCAGTTTTGTCGTTGGCCAACTTTTTCTTTCAACATGGCTGACTCTCGGGATGAAAAAAAAAAATACAGTAGATTTGTTCTGATTTCAAATGATTCATGACAAATTCCTCTTTCCAATCCTACATCTGGTAAGTCATTTGATCCTCATACAAATGTTGCCTTGGACAATGTCTTTCCCAACTGTGCTCTGCAAGTTGAGATTGCCACCAACTCGAGTCATAAAGAGGTTAATATGAAAACAGAATGGCACATTGCTTCATTTCCCAGATCCGTACATGGACCTTCCTCGGCTAGGCTTCCTACATCATTTTATTTCAGATGAGCTTGCGAAATAGAGAAAATTAAGCCACTACATTGGTTCCTTCATAAGAATTCAATTTCTGAAAATGTCCCCCATAAGACTCTAAATGACTTTTACTATGGATTCTGATTTTAAAGAATAATCGCTCCTTTTGTGATAATGTGAGCTATCATGCAGTTACTTTATTATAGAGCAACAGACTGTCGAAAAGTGGTTTTTAGAAAGACATTCATTAGTGTAATGGAGGAGAGCCAGGATGTTTTCTCCTTCTTCTAAAGGAACAAATGGTGAACATGCAATTTAAATTCTAAATATTTTGGGCCAGGAACTGCCGACTCAGGACGCCAGGTTGCAAATTGTTCTGTAGAAATGAGTCAAGCCCGTGCCCAAAAGATTTTGTACCAATGTGATGTTGTTGCTTTTTTTCAATCTGGAGAGAGGGTTGTTGTAGGACCTGATGCGTTGCCATAGTGTGTGGATCTCAGTGAGCGCAATCTGTGTTATGGATGAGCAGATTTCAAATTCTGAAAATTGGGCATTTTGGTTTTGTTATTGTTTGGTATTGGTGACTAAAATTGTACAAATGTAAAAATGAGCTGTTGCGTTGTGTAGGTTCCCAACTAGTCATAATGTAGGTCCATGATTTAAGACATGTCTTTGCCTCGGTAGGTCTTTAGTCCAGACCAACTTTGTGTATCACACGCTCATAAATTTGAAGGCAAGTTGTACGAGAACTAGAGGAATTTTTTTCCGATGAAGAACACGAAGACTTCAAGTACCTGGTGCTCAACGGTGGGAATGTCAGTTTTTATTACCCCTTCCTGTGGTGTAGCATGCACCAAATTTCTATTTGTGAAAAATTAGTCTTCAACAGCGGTAAAATTAGTGGTTAGTGCATTTTTTCTACACCATGAAACACACTGGGGCACATTTACTCACCCGGTCCCTGCGCAAACCCCGATCCAAACTGCCCGATGAGGATGAACTCTGGCGCGATTCATGAAGAGCGTGTGCCCAATTTCCTGCATGTGTTGCCTCCCTGATCTGTTCCGGCGGAGTTCACCATCTTCCTCCTGGTGCATGTGAGTGCATGGCTTGCGACACATATTTAAATGTTAAATCCTGCGCGTAGTCCGAATCCGTTGGATCATCCGACGGCCCGCCCCCCAAAAAGTCGTGAAAACTGATGAAAATGCGGCAGCTGGACCATTAGTAAACAAGCCCCACTGCCAACACACTATGCTTTTCACTTCAGATAACTTACTCCAACTTAACCTTGTGATTCCAGATGTGGGAAACAGTTTAATGAAGCCGGATTTTTAAAAAAGTTGCAGATTCACTCCAGTCCCTTCAGAAATAGTTTCACTTTTTTTGTCCAAAAGATCAAATCCTCTCCTAACTTTGCCACCTCATTCTGATCACAGCAAAGTTAGGGGATAACTTGCTTATCATTTGGTGTCCTGCCAGGTAACAGAGGTAATTTATACCCCAAATCAATAGAGCATCTGCCCGAACGTGCACTCTGCTGCTCTATTCTTCTCTATGGGACTACCAAAGATAGCAGAGCATAGTACAGGTGGTCCCCGACTTACAGACAACCCCTAGTTACTATGGGACCTCTGGATGTTTGTAATTTCCTGTACTTTAGCCTTAGGCTATAATAATCAGTTATAACAGTTATCACAGGTGTCTGCAATTAAGCTTTATTGTTAATCCTGGTTCTTATGACAATAGAACATTTTTAAAATCCAATTGTTACAGAGACCAAAAAAATTCTGGTTGGGGTTACAATTATAAAATACAGTTCCGACTTACATACAAATTCAACTTCAGAGCAAACCCACAGAACCTATCTTGTACGTACAGGCAGTCCCCGCCTGTATTTGGGTACTTCCGGCAGGGCAAAGTCCATACACCACTCCATGGTATGAGTAGAATCACCCTTTAAGAGGAAAATGGTAAAACTTTGGGGTACAGACTTGTTAAAATAAATTGAACGTGTTGAGAATCACTGCAAAATCTTTATAACTATCTCGCGCTACGTCTTTAAATTTATGGTCTGCACGTTCTCCGAGACCTTTCCGAGACTAAAATATTCTAAACTGTAGAAATCTCTCGCTTTATTGGCTGCGGCTAATTGACTAGCACAGACTTCTTTTTTTTTTTGTGTCCTGATTATAGAATCCTGAGTGCAAATCACAAGACACCTCTGTCTGAATACCACCACATAGTTACACCATCATTATCTGTCTGTAGCATTAGTGCCAATTGACCTTAGCATATGATAATGACTTTTTTTGTAAGGTTGTTCTCTTCAGTCAAAGGAAGGCAGAACAAAGTGGCGGTCTTTAATGATGGATCCAGAATAGGTTGTCCTCATTAAAACAATTGCTGTGGCCATGATTGAGACACACACACACTTCATCCTCAAGAACCCTTCAAGCCGTATCCTTTCTTGATAAGGATTTCACTCCGCTCTTTGCAGTTTGCAGCTCAGAGTCCATTGAACTTCTTTGCCTTAGAAATGTTATATGGTTACAAATGAGGGACAGGCAGAAAATGAACATTACAACCAGTGCAGGTCGGCGGAAAATGAAAGCATTGGGGGCAACGTGCATGGGTGGCGGGGGGAATATGTGCCGCGCTCCATGTCTTCTTCAGGCTTTTATGTTTCTTCTCATACTTAGAGGAAATGTCTTATTACATGAATGGATCATGGATAAACAATCCACATCAAACCCAACATCAGCACTGACTACCAGATATAACAGATAAAGGTCCTTCATGAGTCTTTTTTGATAATATTACATTTTTTTTGTGATCTGGGAGGTGTCACTTAACTTCAGTCATACTGCAACTTTCTTGTTGTGCCACAGTCACAACTTTTTATTATATTATTGATATTGATATTTATTGATATTGGTTTTGAGATGGCATGTTTGTCAACTTCTTGGTCTTCTATGTTGTAGACCACCCCTTTCCAAGCTGTTTCTTCTGTGTCAGATGATATCACATGTTCCACCTTCTTCAGCTCTACCGCCCTTTCTCCTGCATGTCAGACCAAACTTCCCTTCCCATCCCTATGTGTCTGGCCAACCAAATGTATGATCACTACTTCTTAAGCTTCCCTATGTTCTAGGTCACTGCCTCTGCAGCTCTCATACAAAGGGGGGAGGGGGAGGTGTAACGCCTTTGCAACCTTTTAGATATGGGCTAATGTAAATAATTTTCCAGTGTGTTCTAGGTCACTGCCTCTCCAAGCCTCCTATGTTCTAGGCCAGTGATTTTCAACCTTTTTTGAGCCGCGGCACACTTTTTATACTTAGAAAATTCTGGGGCACACCACCAACCAAAATAGCACAAAATGACACAAAAACAGTCATATTATACATATAGCTAATAATATAGATTCTAAATTTATTTTACTCAGTGTGAAACCTGGGCCTGTTTCGATAAACACAAAAGGGATATCCTGGCAGGAATGGTGGAAAGACGCACACGAAGCTCTTCCTCAACAGTTCTCAGTTTCTCCCTGGTTTTAGTGTATGGTGCTGATTATTATGTGGCTCATATACTGCAAAATAAAGGGGTACAATGAGAAGTACTATGGCCATGAGGCCAGAGGACAAGTGCCAGCTCATATACTCAGCATATGAGCTGGTACTTGTAGTACTCCAGCCTCATGACTATAGTATTTCTCATTTTACATTTCTCTGGGAAACAAAACACAGGGGGCACCATAGTTTGGGGAACTTTCCCTGCGGCACACCCGACCATGTGTCGCGGCACACTAGTGTGCCACGGCACACTGGTTGAAAATCACTGTTCTAGGCAACCACTTCTCCAGCTCTCCTATGTTCTAGACCACTACCTTTCCAGATCTTCTATGTTCTAGGCCACAACCTCTCCAGATCTCCTATGTTGTAGACCATGACTTCTCCAGATCTCCTATGTTGTAGACCATGACTTCTCCAGATGTCCTATGTTCTAGGCCATGACTTCTCCAGATGTCCTATGTTCTAGGCCACTACCTCTCCAGATCTCCTATGTTCTTGGCCACAACCTCTCCAGATCTCCTATGTTCTTGGCCACAACCTTTCCAGATCACCTAACCACTAGCTCTCTTATGTGCCCTTCTACTCCTTCTCCAGCTTTATGCCAGTCTATGCTTTCCTTATCTCTTTTATGTACCTGACCTCTCCTGCACTAGCTCTCTCATGTGCCATTCTACCACTTCTCCAGCTTTATGCCAGTCTATGCTTTCCTTAGCTCTCTTATGTACCAGACATCTCCTGCACTTGCTCTCTCATGTGCCATTCTACCCCTTCTCCGGCTTTATGTCAGGCTACACTTACCTTGGCTCAATTATGTGCCAGGTGACTTCTCCTCCAATTCTCCAATGTACTAGACCTCTCCCGCTCTAGCTCTCTTATGTGCTAGACTACTCCAGATTTATACCAGGCTATGCTTTCCTTGGCTCTCTTATGTGCCAGGCCACGTCTCCTCCAGTTCTCCTATGTACCAGACCTCTCCTGCTCTAGCTCTCTTAGGTGCTAGTCTACTCCTCCAGCTTTACGCCAGGCTATGCTTTCCTCAGGTCTCCAGGACCTGGTTACTCCTACTCTTGCTCCTCATACAGACCACTCATTTCATCCTTCCTCTTTCATTTGCTACAATTCTTCTCATTCTATTCCTCTAAGCTCTAATAAAAAATGCTGTTGACCTTGGAGGCCAAAAAGTCAAAGTTAAAAATATGGGATTCTTAAGTATAAACCCACTTGCAATTTTTTTTCTTTTTTTTTTTTTTAAATCCCCCTTTTATTTTTTTTCTAAACATCATTTGTGGATATCATTGGTGGATAGTAAAAAGAGAACATTTCAAACATTTCTGGCAAGTAAAAAGTCTGGACCCATGAAGCGTTATTAATCCAATAAGACGTCCTATATTTATAGGGCTATCTATTATTGGTTGTTTTTGGTCTTCCATTCAGCACCCCATGCTGTGCCCACCCCGGAGGGGGTTCAGTCTTCCAGCTAGTGACATTTCCACTGCTTGTCAGTGTGTAGGTAGATTTCCAGAATTCCACATCCTATAACAGCACAGATGGTGAGGATAGCAGCGCAAATTAGCATGGGGACCAATACCAGTCAAAGATGAGCGGCTGCTTCGCTGCAGACAGGTGTGCAGATTTATCATATGAAAAAAAGGAGATAAAAGCAGATATAGCAATTAGTTTCCAGTCGGCTCGTCCAGCAGAGATTAACCTTTTACTTGCTGACATGAAGGAAGCACCGAATATTCAGATATACCATTATAACATATATGTAGAACACTATTGGCACACAAAGCTCTACTGCTACATACAAGGGCCATATAGTAAAAAACAAAATCATCTCATTTTAATAAATCTCATTTAATAGTACACAAACATTTTACAGTAACAGAAGACCTAGAAATATGATGGAGACCATATCATACTACAGGACAGGTTAAATACTGTATATCAGAAGGAGGCTAAAGTTTCCCTTATCAAATAATAACATATTTTACATGTATTTATACAGACTTTATAGTTTATACTTACTCCCAATTACTGTAATACAAATTTCAACCACTAGAAGGAGCATTATAGGATTGCATTCCAAATTCCTGACAATAGCACCACACAGCACTCCATTTGGTTAGGAGTGGTAGTGCATGTAATTTTTTAAAAAGATTATTTAGTAATAAACTCAACAGTAAAGTTTCTAGAAATCAATAGTATGAGGAAAATGTTGTAATACAGTGTGTATCATAGATACATTTTTCTGAAATAATTTTCATTAAGCTGATCTTCCCTTTTTCCTTCTCCAGACACTTCACCTATTCAGGGATTTCAAATAAATCCTTTTGGTTTTACTAAAGTAACAGACAACATGTCTCCATAAATATGTGATGTGGGAAAGATACACAGAACCAATTGTACAGGGTTCTGCAGCTAAAAATAAGTTTTCGACCTCTCTATTTATGTTATTCTGTTCAGTATTGCTTAGTAAAGTCTGCCATGCTGCTTCTTCAAGAATTAGATAGACTATCAAGGCATGAATCAAGAATATCGTGCACTGACTCTATGGGGCTTATTTAATAAGGGTCTGCTGACTCACTTTTGTCCGACTTTCTGATGTTTTTGGGTTTTGCGTAGTTGTGACGGGTATTTAACAGGGGATTAAGTTGTGTCCCGCACTCAGTACCAGTCAGACGGATCGTTCTACGGCATGCGACCCCTATGCAGGATATCGGGCGCACGATCTTAGTGAATCGCGGTGCAGTGCTATTTCGTCAGACAATGCACTTTCTGTGAACTCCTCCGGACTGGTGAGTAAATGTGCCCCTATATATGTATACTATTACTCCCATATACATATATAGTTCAGTGTTCATGCACCCTTCTCTGTTGACATGTATGGAAGTTATGGAAAGAGCCAAACCAGTTTGATGCAACAGAACAGAATTGTCTCACAAATCGATTAACACAATCGAATTTGCAATATTTCTAGTGTTGAGTCCCAGGGAAGAATGGGGCAGCTGCAGCACCCTGTGGGGCACATTTACTAAGGGTCCGAATCACACATTTTAGTCGGGTTTCACGAATTTTGACAATTTTCCGCCGAATTGCCCCAGGATTTTGGCGTACGCGATCGGATTTTGGCTTTCACATGACAGAAATCGGGGGGCGTGGCCGCCGGAAAACCCGACGGATTGGGAAAAACCATTGAATTTAAAAAAGAATTTGTGACGCAGGAATACCAGTCACATACACCGAGACTGAGGAGGTGATCTCTGGCGGACTTCAGCGCAGCAGCGACACCTAGTGGGCATCGGGCGCACGACCTTAGTGAATCCCAGCAGAACCCGATTCAGTGTCGGAGAACGCACCGCTGGAGAGGGAGGATGATCAGGTGGAAGAGGGGAAGAATACATGAGGAGACTGAGACACAGACACACAGGCTGCTGTAGCCCTGCCTTTTCCCAGGACTTGCCACACGCTGTTGGCAGGGAGCCAGTTAATATGAAATAAAGTTTTATAAAGTAATGAAAAGATCCAGAATCCTGAGAAAGGATTTTTTAAAAAAAAAATCAGCATAGCATAAGCAAAGGTTTCCTTTTAAGGTATACCATTGGAGTTTAAACTCATATTGGTTAATTCATGTTCCCCATTTCAGTGGATTTACCAATAAGTTACATAAAGTTACACGCTAAATCTATCGCACATCAACTAAAAATGAAGGCTTCTTGTAAGGAGAGAAAAACCGTACAACAGACGTAGAAAGAACCTCTACAGCAGAGAGAGGCAAACTAGACCATATGCCTTCCCTCTGGGTATCCCTTGGCACTGAGGCCCTGGCAACATATATTCCTTGGTGCCGGAGCCAGAGAAAGATGCTTAATGGCTTTCAGACGCTGATATGAGTTCTGCGACCATGTGGGTCCCTCTTCAGTTGTTGCAGGAGATGAGTTTGAATTACAGCTCAGTCTGGCTTGCCAAGCTTCCTCCGCTATTCCAGCCGAGCGGCTCGCCAGCAGGATTTATAGTGTATTTAGCTGGGTATCAGTGGAGAAGGCAGCATTGTGTGATAGGACCTACATGCCAGAGATGATTATCAATGGAAAAGGAAATGACTCCGGTACCGTCGTCTATGTATATCTCTCCCTTGCATGAAGCATTGCGGCTCTGGAAGACATTCATACAATCATATAAAGCAGGACAGGGCGATAATCCCCAACACTGCCATGTGAGGGAACCTGATATATCTTCCGTTTGGGATAATGAATCGCTCTTGCCTTGATATCACATCATCAGCCGATGACAAACCCGAGGGCTACCGGCCAAAATAACTTTTTCAGCTGCAAAAGCTCAACTATTAAACTTGGTCTCAGAAGCAAAGAACCGGCAATGGTCATCAGACGGATGTCACCTGCGACTTCATCTCAGTGAGCGACAGAAGTTTATTAGGTATATACAGTTTATCTAACCTATGATAGGATCGGTGTAGAAAAAAGTCAGATACCTGTTACCTTTCCCCTTGTCTGAATACAGGATTATTGATTGGACAGTTTCAGACAGGACACATTCACACAAGGATTGGTAGCACCCACTAATCCCAATAAACATAAGGAAGGAAAAGACCAATGTATGTGGAATGACATGTAATGTGCAAGTGTAAATGACAGAAACATGGCAAATTAGCACTTCGGTGCACGAACAGGGTTGAACCTAAACTCTCTGAGGTGAACAATAGAACGGTGCCCCCTCTGCCCCATCCAGTAGTAATATATCAGGTTAATTTTAAAGCAAGTGGGTCCTCTATGCTTGGATATACATCATCATATACATACATCAGATATAAAGAGAAACTATTTCAAGTGGCAGTTCCTGCTTTGCAGCAAATAACTGCACCCCCAATGCTGTAAGTGGTGCTGCCTGAGGCAAGAGGCTCAACCCCTGGTCATGAAATCTGGTACACCCTTCTTGCCTAGTTTTACCACCCAGCATCTTCCATCTAGCCATGTCTGACAGAGCCCCCGTAAAACTGTCAAGATAGACTTTCCAGTGCAGGCAACGCCCATGGTGCACCAAAATTTTTTATCATTTGCATGTCTACAAAGATTTCTCTGCCTTCAAGTCAGAAAGAGATTTATTTTCCATATGGCGATTTACCTCACAGACCACCTTTTAGTCTTTAAAGTCCTTCCATGTTCTGCTGGGGATTCTGGGTAAGGAATATGCAAATATTAAAAAAAATGTTTTGATACAGGAATTGATACAGAAAGTATATTGGAAAATTGTATAACTTTTTATTATACAAACAATAACATTTATTTGCTAAAATGAGAACACCCCTTTAAATAAGGCAGGACCTAACTGTAGACAGTACTGTTTTGGTGCCATTGCATCTCATCAGTATTGTGTCACCTACAACATATTTTATAAAGAAAACCTTGCTTATTGCAAAAGATACTTCACCCACTACATCATATATTTAGTTTCTGTTTGTACTGTAAGCTGATTGAAGGAAATCTACCATTAAAACCAGGGACATTACTCATAGATCCAGGCACCGTGACTGTGGGAATCTTCTTATATTTGTTATCCATGGCCTCCTGGGGATGGTACCAGAGCACCTCCATGCTGTAACTTCACAGGCTATACTCTTGTAACACTCTGCAGGAGCACATCTTCCCTACCCACCTGATCCCTCCTACACAGTGTAACAGCCTGCAAAGCTACAGTGTGAAGAAGCTCTAGTAACGACCCCAGAGCACTTCTGGCTCATTAACATAATTTTGAAAAGTTGATTTTAGAAGGAAGGAGGGCATGGATAACAGATATAAGACGACTACCACAGTCACTGTGCCTGGATCTATGAGTAATGTCCCTGGTTTATCATGATAGATATGGTAACTAGAAATTGGGGGCTGAACCCTGACCCCTGCATAGTTAAAGAAAACTTACCATTTGATTTGATGTATTATGAAGCAAACTTACCTTGAGACTGCTGTAGCTACACTGATGCAGGATCATATCTTGGTTTATCAATTGATTATTCTGCCTTCAGACACAATCCAGGGATTACATCATCCTGTGGTGCAGTGAATAACTAATGTGCTGGGAGAAGCACTGAGCCAGCCATAGAAGCAACAGATCTTCATTATCATCATTTTATACTTGTTTTATCAGCAAAACCACTCAGCTCAGGGATTATCCAATATATGATCCTGCATCAGTGTAGCTGCAGCATTCCCAAGGTATGTTTGCTTCATAATGCATCAAATCACATGGTAGGTTTCCTTTAACGGAGTGGTGGGGAAAAACTGTGTTATTGTAATAACCTTGTGAGATGAGCCCTTTAAGGGACACTCCATAGGATGAGTGTCAATAGATACACTGTTATGGCAGAAGTCTGCACTGAGCTTCTATGTATGTGATAGCTCCATATACTTATACCACAGCATCACCGCTATAAGTTCTCTCGTTATCCGGATTGTTATAATACACCATTTATTACTGAGATTTTACATTTCAACACAAATTAGTCTTTTCAAGCTGAAACTAAAAAAAGGTTGAAGTCTTTTTCTCGGCGCGTCCTTTGCTGGTTGCTAAGTAGGTATTCAGTCTCTCCCATTAATGCAGTACAACAGAGGATACAGGGTGACAATGACTCCGCTGCTAACTGGATCAAATTAATGTAATTAGCGTATCATTTACCTGAAATTGTTTTGTAACAAACCGTTAATGAATTGCGTAGGTTTGCTCAACACCATTGTCAGCAAAATAATTAGTCTCATCACAGCACTTAAGGCTTAGCATAAAACATCCCAAACAAAATGCACATAAATTAGACTTATGACACAGATCTATGGAGGAGGGGGCACGGAGAACAACCGGCGCAAACGCGCATCCACGTCTAAGCCCCGAGCCTCCTGCTGCCCAAACACTGCATCCAATTGTAAGGCCATTCACAGATATCATGGATACATTGTAACAAACATGGCTACATTCTATGGCGGATCAACTTAAAGGGATTATCTGTCTAGAGGCAGCCCCCTTCAGGAGGAGGTAACCACATAAAGCCGCAGTCACTGCAGATCCTATACCTGGGCTATGGATACTGAACTGTGCGACTATTCCTATCCTGTATGTAAACTCCGTCCAGAGAACTATTACCATAATCCTCAGTTTATGAGCACCGCACAGTACAACTACTCTTATACTGTATTTATGGGCACAGCACAAAACTACTACTCCTATCATGTATATATGGGTACAGCACAGCACTACTACACCTATTTTGTATGTATGGGCACAGCACAGTACTACAACTCCTATCCAGTATGTATGGGTACAGCACAGTACTACTACTCCTATCCTGTATATATGGGCACAGCACAGTACTACTACTCCTATCCTGTATATATGGGTACAGCACAGTACTACTACTCCTATCCTGTATATATGGGTAAAGCACAATACTACTACTTCTATCCTGTATATATGGGCACAGCACAGTACTACTACTCCTATCCAATATATATGGGTAAAGCACAATACTACTACTCCTATCCTGTATGTATGGGCACAGCACAGTACTACTACTCCTATCCTGTATATATGGGCACAGTACAGTACTACTACTCCTATCCTGTATATATGGGCACATCACACTACTACTACTCCTATCCTGTATATATGGGCACAGCACAGTACTACTACTCCTATCCAATTTATATGGGTAAAGCACAGTACTACTACTCCTATTCTGTATATATGGGCACAGCACAATACTACTACTCCTATCCAGTATATATGGATACAGCACAATGCTACTACTCCTATACTGTATATATGGGCACAGCACAGTACTAATACTCCTATCCTGTATATATGGGCACAGCACAGTACTACTACTCCTATCTGGTATATATGGGCACAGCACAGTACTACTACTCTTATCCTGTATATATGAGCACAGCATCCTATGTACCGACCACTCCCGCTCTCGTTCTCTTATGTGTTAGGTTGCTCCTTTTCCAGCTTTATGCCAGGCTATGCTTTCCTTGGCTCTCTTATACCGACCACTCCCGCTCTCGTTCTCTTATGTGTTAGGTTACTCCTTTTCCAGCTTTATGCCAGGCTATGCTTTCCTTGGCTCTCTTACGGAGCACCCTACCCCATACCGAGACAGAGAGCGGGAATCTTGTTGTTAGAGCCAGAATCTTGGTGTACACCAAGATTCTGGCTCTAACAACAAGATTCCCGCTCTCTGTCTCGGTATGGGGTAGGGTGCTCCGCTCCTTTTCCAGCTTTATGCCAGGCTATGCTTTCCTTGGCTCTCTTATGTGCCAGACCTCTCCTGCTCTAGCTCTCTTATGTGCTAGACTACTCCTCCAGATTTATACCAGGCTATGCTTTCCTTGGCTCTCTTATGTGCCAGGCCACGTCTCCTCCAGTTCTCCTATGTACCGACCACTCCCGCTCTCGTTCTCTTATGTGTTAGGTT
>CM033649.1:7709853-7724432 GCA_019512145.1 Engystomops pustulosus
ACACCAAGATTCTGGCTCTAACAACAAGATTCCCGCTCTCTGTCTCGGTATGGGGTAGGGTGCTCCGTTTTCCAGCTTTATGCCAGGCTATGCTTTCCTTGCTTCGCTTATATGTGCCAGAACCTCTTCCTGCTCTAGCTCTCTTATGTGCTATACTATACTTAACTCCTCCAGATTTATACCAGGCATTCTTTCCTTGGCTCTACTTATGTGCCAGCCACGTCTCCTCCTTCTCCTATGTACCCCGACCACTTCCCTCTCTCCGGTCTCTTTGGTGAGGTTACTTCCCTTTTCCAGCTTTAATGCCAGGCTATGCTTTCCTCCTGTTCTCTTGGCTCTCTTATGTGCCAGACCTCTCCTGCTCTAATCCTCTTGTGCTAGACCTCCCCTCCAGATTTATACCATGCTATGCTTTCCTTGGCTCTCTTAGTGCCAGGCCACGTCTCCTCCAGTTCTCCTATGTACCGACCACTCCCGCTCTCGTTCTCTTATGTGTTAGGTTACTCCTTCTCCAGCTTTATACCGGGCTATGCTTTCCTTGGCTCTCCTATGTACCAGACCTCTCCTGCTCTAACTTTCTTATGTGCTAGTCTACTCCTCCAGCTTTATACCGGGCTATGCTTTCCTTGGCTCTCCTATGTACCAGACCTCTCCTGCTCTAACTCTTTTATGTGCTAGTCTACTCCTCCAGCTTTACACCAGGCTCTGCTTTCCTCAGGTCTCCAGTACCTGGTTACTCCTACTCTTGCTCTTCTTACAGAGACCACTCATTTCATCCTTCCTCTTTTATTTGCTACAATTCTTCCCATTCTATTCCTCTAAGCTCTAATAAAAAATGCTGTTGACCTTGGAGGCCAAAAAGTCAAAGTTAAAAATATGGGATTCTTAAGTATAAAACCACTTGCAATTTTTTTTCTTTTTTTTTTTTTTAAATCCCCCTTTTAGTGATATGAGTTCTGCGAACATTGTGGTTCCATTCTTCAGTTGTTGCAGAGATGAGTTTGAATTACAGCTCAGTCTGCTTGCCAAGCTCCTCCGATTCCAGCCGAGCGGCTCGCCAGCAGGATTTATAGTGTATTTAGCTGGGTATCAGTGGAGAAGGCAGCATTTGTGTGATGACACTACATGCCAAGAGTGATTATCAATGGAAAATGAAATGACTCCGGTACGTCGTCTATGTATATCTCTCCCTTGCATGAAGCATTGCGGCTCTGGAAGACATTCATCACAATCATATAAAGCAGGACAGGGCGATAATCCCCCCAACACTGCCATGTGAGGGAACCTGATTATCTTCCGTTTGGGATAATGAATCGCTCGTGCCTTGACTATCACATCATCAGCCGATGACAAACCCGAGGGCTACCGGCCACCAAATATACCTTTTTCATCTGCAAAAGCTCAACTATTAAAACTTGTGTCTAGAAAGAAAAGAACGCAATGGTCATCAGACGGATGTCACTGCGACTTCATCTCAGTGAGCGACAGAAGTTTATTAGGTAATACAGTTTATCTAACCTATGATAGGATCGGTGTGAAAAAGTCAGATACCTGTTACCTTTCCCCTGCCTGCAATACAGGTTATTGATTGGACAGTTTTCAGACAGGACACATTCAACACAAGGATTGGTAGCACCCACTAATCCCAATAAACATAGGAAGGAAAAGACCAATGTATGTGGAATGACAGTATGGCAAGTTGTAAATGACAGAAACATGGAATTAGCACTTCGTGCACGACAACAGGTTGAACCTAAACTCTCTGAGGTGAACAATAGAACGGTGCCCCTTCTGCCCCATCCAGTAGTAATATCAGGTTAATTTTAAGCAAGGGGTCCTCTATGCTGGATATACCATCAATACATACAATCAGATATAAGAGAAAATTTCAAGTGGCAGTTCCTGCTTTGCAGCAAATAACTGCACCCCCAATGCTGTAAGTGGTGCTGCCATGAGGCAAGAGGCTCAACCGGTCATGAAATCTGGTACACCCTTTTGCCTAGTTTTACCACCCAGATATCTTCCATCTTAGCCATGTCTGACAGAGCCCCCGTAGTAAAACTGTCAAGATAGACTTCAGTGCAGGCAACGCCCATGGTGCACCCAAAATTTTTATATTTGCATGTCTACAAAGATTTCTCTGCCCTTCAAGTCAGAAAGAGATTTATTTTCCTATGGCGATTTACTCACAGACCACCTTTTAGTCTTTAAAGTCCTTCCATGTTTCTGCTGGGGATTCTGGTAAGGAATATGCAAAATTAAAAAAAATGTTTTGATACAGGAATTTGATACAGAAAGTATATTGGAAAAATTGTATAACTTTTTATATACAAACCATAACATTATTTGCTAAAATGAGAACAACCCTTAAATAAGGCAGGACCTAACTGTAGACAGTACTGTTTTGGTGCCATTGCATCTCATCAGTATTGTGTCACCTACAACATATTTATAAAGAAAACCTTGCCTTATTGCAAAGATACTTCACCCACTACATTTTTTTCACTATATTTCGTTTCTGTTTGACTGTAAGCTGATGAAGGAAATCTACCATTAAAACCAGGAACATTTACTCCAAGATCCAGGCACCGTGACTGTGGGAATCTTCTTATATTTGTTATCCATGGCTCCTGGGGATGGTACCAGAGCACCTCCATGCTGTAACTTCACAGGCTATAACTCTTGTACACTCTGCAGGAGCACATCTTCCCTACCCACGATTCCCTCCTACACAGTGTGTAACAGCCTGCAAAGCTACAGTGTGAAGAACTCTAGTAACGACCCCATAGCACTTCTGGCTCTTAACATAATTTTGAAAAGTGATTTTAGAAGGAAGGAGGGCATGGATAACAGATAAGACGACTACCACAGTCACTGTGCCTGGATCTATGAGTAATGTCCCTGTTTATCATGATAGATATGGTAACTAGAAAATTGGGGGCTGAACCCTGACCCCGGCATAGTTAAAGAAAATTACCATTTGATTTGATGTATTATGAAGCAAACTTACCTTGAGACTGCTGTAGCTACACCTGATGCAGGATCATATCTTGGTTATCAATTGTTATTCTGCCTTCAGACACAATCCAGGGATACATCATCCTGTGGCGCAGTGATAACTATGTGCTGGGAGAATCACTGAGCCCAGCCATAGAAGCAACAAGCTTCTTATCATCATTTTATATTGTGTATCAGCAAAACCAACTCAGCTCAGGGATTATCCAATATGAATCCTGCAGTCAGTGTAGCTGCAGCATTCCCAAGGTATGTTTTGCTTCATAATGCATCAAATCACATGGTAGGTTCCTTTACGGAGTGGGGGGAAAAACTGTGTTATTGTAATAACCTTGTGAGATGACCCTTTAAGGACATCATAGGTGAGTGTCAAGAATACACTGTTATGGCAGAAGTCTGCACTGAGCTTCTATGTATGTGATAGCTCCATATACTTATACCACAGAATCACCGCTATAAGTTCTCTCGTATCAGGATTGTTATAATACACCATTATTACTGAGATTTTACATTTCAACACAAATTAGTCTTTTTCAAGCTGAAATGAAACTAAAAAAGGTTGAAGTCTTTTCCGCGCCGTCCTTTGCTGGTTGCCTAAGTAGGTATTCAGTCTCTCCATTAATGCAAGAAACAGAGGATACAGGGTGACAATGACTCCGCTGCTAACTGGATCAAATTATGTATTAGCGATCATTTACCTGAATTGTTTTGTAACAAACCGTTTAATGAATTGCGTAGGTTTGCTCAACACCTTGTCGAAAATAATTAGTCTCATCACAAGCACTAGGCTTAGCATAAAACATCCCAAACAAATGCACATAAATTCTACTTATGACACAGATCTATGGAGGAGGGGGCCCGGAGAACAACCGGCGCAAAACGCGCATCCACGTCTAAGCCCCGAGCCTCCGCTGCCCAAAACACTGCATCCAATTGTAAGGGCCATTCACAGATATCATGGATAATTGTAACAACATGGCTACATTCTATGGCGGATCACTTAAAGGATTATCTGTCTAGAGGTCAGCCCCCCTTCAGGAGAGGTAACACATAAAGACCGCAGTCACTGCAGATCCTATACCTGGGCTATGGATACTGAAACTGTGCGACTATTCCTATCCTGTATGTAAACTCCGTCCAGAGAACTATTACCATAATCCTCAGTTTATGAGCACCGCCACAGTACACACTACTCTTATACTGTATTTATGGCACAGCACAAACTACTACTAACTCCATCATGTATATATGGGTACAGCACAGCACTACTACACCTATTTTGTGTATGGGCACAGCACAGTACTACAACTCCTATCCAGTATGTATGGGTACAGCCACAGTAACTACTACTCATCCTGTTATATATGGGCACAGCCAGTACTACTACTCCTATCCTGTATATATGGGTACAGCACATACTATACCTCCTATCCTGTCTATATGGAAAGCACAATTACTACTACTTCTATCCTGTATATATGGGCACAGACAGTACTACTACTCCTATCCAAATACTATGGGTAAGACAAATACTACTACTCCTATCCTGTATGTAGGCACAGCACAGTACTAACTACTCCTATCCTGATTATGGGCACAGTACATATACTACTCCTATCTGTATATGGGCACATCACACTCACTACTACTCCTATCAATTTATATGGGTAAAGCCACAATACTACTACTCTCTTCTTATGTTAGGCACAAGCACACATACTTCTAATCCCAATCCAATATATATGGGTAAAGCACAAATACTACTACTTATCCTGTATATATGGGCACAGATACAGTACTACTACCCTATCCTGTATATATGGGCCAGTAACAGTACTACTACTATATCCTGTTATATGGGCCCATCACACTACTACAAGTCCTATCCAATTTATATGGGTAAGCACATACACTTTATCCTATTGTATGTTGCACAGACAATACTACTACTCCTATCCAGTATCTATGGATACAGCACAATGCTACTACTCCTATACTGTATATATGGGCACAGCACAGTAATAATACTCCTATCCTGTATATGGTCACAGCACAGTACTACTACTCCTATCTGGTATATGGGCACAGCACAGTACTAACTACTCTTATCCTGTATTATGAGCACAGCACAGTACTACAATCTTATCCTGTATATATGAGCACAGCACAGACCTACTACTCCCTATCCTGTATATATGGGCCAGACACAGTACTAACTACTCCTATCCTGTATATTGGCACAGCACAGTACTACTACTCCTATCCCGGTATATATGGACACAGCACAGTACTACTACTATCCTGTATATAGGCCACAGCACAGTACTACTACTCCTATCCTGTATATATGAGCACAGCACAGTACTACTACTCCTATCCTGTATATATGGGAACAGAACAGTACTATAATCCTATCCTGTATATGGGCACAGCACAGTACTACTACTTTATCGTATATATGAGCACAGCACAGTACTACTACTCTTCTACCTTATATATGGAGCACAGCACAGAACTACTACTCCTATCCTGTATATATGAGCACAGCACAGAACTACTACTCCTATCCTGTATATATGGGCACAGCACAGTACTACTACTCCTACCAGTTACATAATGTCCATAAATACCCTAACATCTTATGCACACGCACTGGTTTCTGCACAGTTTACTAAAGGGTTCGGTTAACTTTACATCTAAATACAAAAGACAATAAATTGCATCTTCTATATTAAGGTTCGCTCATGCCAGCTCAGCATGTAAAATACAAAAAGCAAAAAGACAAATCCATCGACTAAGTAAATAGATTTCCCAATCCAATAATACACAGCAGTGCAGGAAAGATACTCTGTCCTTTTAATGATCGCATCCATCATCGTCACTGCTTTCTGGAAGATGATCTTACGACCATGTACGGGATTCAATGGCAATTTAATTAAAACGCATAACAAAGGCCCGGCTAATGAAGTAAGAGTCACGCGCTACGGAAGGAAGGAAAAAACACCTTAGAAATTGAGGAAAAAGAAAGAAAATTATGAAGAAAAGGTCACGAGGAGCATTGCACAGGTTTGTTTTTTGTGTGTTTTTTTACTGGACCCGATGGAACATTTCCGCTTCGGTTGAGATCAGGTTGAACTTGAATCCCGGCACTTTTCTGACTCTTTGTAGTGCTTTGACATTCTAAGTAAAGGGCGATATGACCACAAGACATTTTATGTTCTTTACACAGAACATTTGATGTAAAAAGGTGGAACTGATCTGCTGTCCTGAAGATAAGTTGTATTTCTAAATAACTATTTTCGAACAAAACTGCCTCCATCTCCCACTAAAAACTCGACAACGCTCTTAAAGTAATGCTCGAGCCGAGGCGTGAAAGAAAAGCTTTGTGGAGCTCGGGAAATGAGAAAGTTTTAGATTGTAGGAGAGTTTTAAAGAGTAAAAAAATACTATTCAAAAAGACATAAAATACGAAGTGTTGGAGTTGTGTGTGGAAGGGTTCATTATTTATCAATTGAGCATATTGGGGCACATTTACTTACCCGTTGTCCGACAAGGATTCGGGTCTGCCACAATTCATGAAGATCGTGCACCCGAGTTCCTGCATCCGTCGCTTCCCCGTCGAGGTCCGCCGGAGTTCATCTGCTTCTTCCCGGTGCTTGTAAGTGCGTGTCTTGCTACACAATTCTAAATGTTAAATCCTGCGCGTTGTCTGAATCCGTCGGGTTGTCCGACGACCCACCCCCCCATTTGTGTCGCGTGCAAGCCGGCGCAGATGCGCCAAAATCCGGTCACATGCGCCAAAATCCCGGGGCAATTCGGCATAAAACGGAAATCATTGGGAAACCCAACGAAAATGCGTCCAACGGACCCTTAGTAAATGAGACCCATTATCTTATTTCATTACTTTTACTATTTTAAGGGTTCACATCACGTTATTTGCCACAGATTGTAAGGACACATCACAGGGATTCCGACGTGTCCCTACAAACGTATCCCACGGCATGCTTATCCTACGTCGCCCAGGGACCTCCTTGCCCTCCGAATTCAGGGGTCACGGACATAGCACAAGGTCAAAGCAGGCGGCAGAGAATTGAGGTCAGGAACATTGCAGAAGGTCACAACGGATGATGCACAGGAATTTCAATAGGAAGCTTTCTCTAGGTCTGTGAGGCACAAAGATATGGCAGGATTCACAGGAAGAGGCCGGCTATTTAACGGGTCAGCGGCTGGCCAGCAGCAATTATCGGCGCGTTGATCATTTAAATCTTACAGGGGTGGCACATGCCCTAGGACAGTGGTGGCGAACCTATGGCACGGGTGCCAGAGGTGGCACTCGGAGACATTTCTGTGGGCACTCAGACCATCACCTCAGGACAGAGTTCACCAAATAGGACCAAATACACCAAATCTTCCTGCAGTCCCAGGCAACTAAAGAGATGCTGTTCTATTTTAAAGCAACACTTCATTGGCTATTTGGAACTGTGGGAAAAGTGAGAAGGTGTGGACTGGGTTGCATTATCTTTGGAGGTTATCTTGCTGGACCCACAATACTTCCGCTCCAGAATGAGACCCTGGAGAGAAGCTACAATGAGAGTCTGAATTTGCCCCTTTCAACTGTATTGGTGTCCTGAGGGGGCCGATACGATTGAAAGATGTGGAAGAACAGGGAGAAATAAGTTACTGCTTAAAATGTCGTGTTGGCACTTCACAGTAAATAAGTGGATTTTGGTTGTAGTTTGGGCACTCAGTCTCCAAAGGGTTCGCCATCACTGCCCTAGGAGGTGGGAACGTGGGCGCCAGAGCACAGGAGACGCCACTGGAGCACAGAGAGGTAAAAGTCGTAGGGTGCCGCTACACGGGAGCACATGGGTGCGTCTGCGACCCGAGACGTGGGTCGGAGGAGCACCTGTGACAGCCGCTTTGCTGGTGACATTTAAAGGGTAACACTAGTGTTACCAATGTGTTAATTAATATATTACCAGTTGGGGTGAGAGTTCAGGTTTCAGTTCCATACCTGCATAGAATCTTTAGCCCAAACTCGTCCGGACCTGAACCATAACCTGTCCGCTCATTACCATGTTTTAGATACCTAGTTCTAATGAAAGGTCAGAAAACTTAATATTATATTCATAACCTTATGGGGTGTTTTAAAAGAAATCTACTTTGGGTTTTCCTGATTACTTACTATTAACGCTGCTGAGTAGATCACAATGGTTGTAGGGAGCCTAACATTAAACATCTCTCTAGGGACTCTGTAATCAATGCTTTTAGCCTGGAAAACCTCTTTACAATGTAGTGCCCCTTGAAGTCTTTCCCCAGGAAATCACATGAACATGTAAGTTATTTAAAGAAGACTCATCAGGTCAATTTGGGACCTTAAACCAACTATGGGTTTAGGGTTCCAAATTAACCTGTTTGACGGCTTTATATGCATAAAAATAAAAAAAATAAACTTTTATACTTACCTAGATTTAAGTCCGATGAGACACATTGGAATCATATCAGAAGATCTTGCACAGGAGCCATCTCTTCCCATCCAGCGAGGAAAGCTAGGATAACGTCCAGGCTTCATTGCACCTGTGTCGTACCTACAGTGGAGCTAGGGTGTACTACACCGGCTTCACTTGTCACAATGCACAGGCGCTAAAGAGAACAGGGGACAAGGTAAGTATACATTTTTTTTAAACAATCAAATAAAAATTCTACAGGGGGATTTGGGACACTAAACCACCGGCTTAGTCAGGTTCTCTTTAAGGCGTGGTACCCGGCTTTCTTGTTTCCTGCTGTTGGATACTATTTACATGTATTTGACCTTGGCTTGTTTCCTGACACTGATCCTGTTCTTGTTTGCCCACCCTGACCTCAGCCTGTTCTTTGACCAAGTCTTTATTGAGATTATTTGGTGCCATGCATCAAAGTATCCTGATCTATTTGGGTTAGCTGTAACTGAATACAAACTATTTCAAGAGGTAGTAACCTGGTGGTTTCCCAGTAGTAACATTGAGATGGGGTTTAAGGTCGAATACGAGGAGACAATGCCTTTAGGAGTAGCACCTAAGATCAAATTTCTTCAGGGGCACAGTAGGTCGACACCTGCTCTGCTGTTTTAATATTGAAAACTAATATTATGGCACCTTGCTGGGAACCCCGGATATTTAATATTAGTTACCCATCCTAAGGATAAACTTTTAGTAGTTAAGTACTGGCAATTTTTAGGAACGGATTAGACCCTAGTTGTGCCAAGGTCAACCTCAGTCCTGCTCCTTATACACTTATAATTATCATTATTATTCATGATATGGACCATTAGCCTACACAAACGGGGTAGATTTGTTCCCGGTTAGATGGTTCGGAAATAAATACGACTTGAGTTAAGTCTTGCCACACAACACAAACTGGTCATTATTGTTACCGCAAACACTTTGCATCTTGTGCCAACAATTTTACTTAGCAGCCTGACACCAAAACTACCAAAATTTTCATTCTTCTTTTATATTACAGACAGTCCAAGATACAAGATAGGTTCCATAGGTTTGTTCTTAAGTCTAATTTGTATGTAAGTCGAAGCTGTATATGTTTTAATTGTAGTTCGAGACAAAAAATTTTTTTGCCCCAGTGACAATTGGAGTTTCTAAATTTTTTGCTGTAATGGGACCAAGGATTATCAATAAAGCTTCATTACAGACACCTTACAGCTGATCATTGCAGCCTTAGGCTATAGTAAAGCATCCGGAGAGGTCATCAGAGGTCACAGTAGTAAGAGGAGTCCGTCTTTAACTATGAGTTGTCTGTATGTCAGGTGTCTTTAAGTAGGGGACCACAAATGAAATAAGTAACAATTTTTAAAAAGTCTTGATCTGTAAAACAAAAATGAGGACGGTAGAGACGCGTCCTCATCTTCCACTCTCCGTCCATCAGAACCAGAAGCATCATCGTTCTTCACGAGTTCCTCTACCGTTTTTGTCTTACTTTGCATGGGTTAATTGCCCTCATAGGAGCGTTGAGGATACTTTATACCAGTTAGTTGCTTTTCTTGTCAGCTACTTTGCAACTTGCATCCGCTGTGTTTGCTGTTTCGAGAGTAGGTCATTAGTAACACTAAATACTTCAAGGAACCCACCACGGGTTTTTTCCTATGTACACCATTAATATCCATTACACGCTGTGATCAGTCACGTATATTGATCTCCTTTAGATAGGTCTTCTTACTTCCACCACGACCTCTCTCGCCTCTTAAAGTGACTGAATCCATGACAGAGGGTCCAGGCTATCCGCACTAAGCAGGATTCATCATCTGAATATTTTTCGAAAATAAATGCATTTTTTTCACGTGTTGTTGACTGACTTAAATGCTGGCGCTGCCCAATTAGGTAAGTAATAGTGTGAGAAGTGCAGAAAGTGTTTCATGAGGCTGCCGAGGAGACAACCAGCAATCTATCAGTAAACTGGCTGTTAACTCTTGTGATATCATCTTACACAACCTTCTACAGAAATTGTTTTAAAATACATTATTTAATTTAAGTAGAATAATACAAAGTCATTATTAATGGGGATGCCCATTAAAATGAAGCTGGATCGACCAGGGGACACATAAAATAAATGACCCCCATCATCTATTGTCAGTAGTGATGTAATGATGGGTCAGTGTTATCTATATAGAGGCGCTGGATCGCGAACGGACCGGGTAAGTAAATCTGCCCCATCGGCTCACATTTACTTACTCAGTCCCTCGGAGTTCCCGAAAGTGTATTGTCTGACGACAATGCCTTGTGCCACGATTCACTAAGATCTTGTGCCCGATATCCTGCATGTGTCGCTTCCCCCCACAGGTCCGACAGAGTTCACCTTCTTCTTCCTGGTGCATGTAAGTGCATTGGTTGCGACACAATTTTAATCTTAAATCCCGCGCTCAGTCCGAATCAGTCGTATCGTCCGACGACACACTTCCTGATTTCTGTCGCATGGAGGCCAGTGCTGCTGCGCCACAATCCGATCGCGTGCAGCACAATCCCCAGTTCAATCCCTGTCCCAGCGGCGGAAATTTCCGAAAACGTTGGAAACCCTTACAAAAGTGCCATCCGTGGGACCTTAGTAAATAAGCCCCATGATGTTGATATATCACAAATTGTGTAGATGGAAAAAACACCTTTAAGTTCAATGGTCAGTTTCAGATTCTAAGTCCCAAAGAGGATGGTCTGTACAGCACAATGGAATATGTGTGTGCTATATAAATGAATATTACGATCCTTATAGTTGAGTATTGATACTGCGCCCAGTCCATTTAGCCACGGAGTAAAAACACGAGTTTACTGCTATATCAGAACATAATCCTTGTCATTGAATCTACTTCTGTAGCCTCTCATCAGTGATACACGTAGCTCTGGGCGATGTCTCCCTGCCATGTTTCCTTCCAGATAGGGCAGGACCCAGTCCAGGTAAGATGGCGGCCATATAATCTACTTTCATCTGGTATTGTCAACGGCTCCACGCCCGAATGATAAATTTGAAGGCAGAACATGTAAAGAGGATTTCTTTCCCTGCAGAGTTCCAGCTTAGGCTGCTCGCTTGTCTCTTTTAATATGATTTGTCCTGGCCATAGAAAACAAGGGCTCCTTTTTCCACCGATCCCTCTGCTAATGTAATTAGCATCTAGTCAATAATGTTCAGCATTTCATTTTACCGCTTTAATTAACAAATTCAATTTGTTCAAAGCACTGTGAAAGCAAATTAAAAGCCGGCAGAAGGGAGAGCTGCAGGTCTGGATATATGGGAAGGTGTTTGGGAGCGAGATCTTTATTCTGCTCTTTGTTTACCTGTTTTTGATTCATCCATGAAGACAAGAAATAATTCGAAACCCTACGGAACGCGCCAATGACTAGAAAATGGGATATTTGGAGGATTAATAGCGGGTAGTATAACGTGATACTGTATGAGAATGTTGGGTATTGAATTCCGATACATTATAACTTGAGGGAACAAGGGCCATTTGAACCATAGGGGCTCCTTGTGATGCATAAGCTGGACACTATCTTCACTGCCCAGGCCTGGGTCTAAGGGTCTTCAATGGACCTTTCATAACGTCTTGTGATTTCGTCATGGAAGTGCAGGGAGCTGGTGGAGAACCCGGGAAGAGGCTCCTGTGCTCTGTCCGTGATATAGTAAGGGCTCGCCTTATGGAGACTTTGCCAATGAAGGCTGCCTTGAAGGCATGGGGAGACTTATAGCCATTGATGCTCCACTATGGGATTCTGGGGAAATTAGCAAATTAGTTTTCCAGGATGGGATAAGGAAAACCATGCCTCTTTTGGCTACCTTGTGAGGCAGCTCCCCTGACATCAAGCATGACCTTAAGGAAGCCTAATGACATGATACTGGATTAAAACCAAACCAGTATATCTATATCCATAGACAGGGCTGTTTCGACCTAGTTGCAACTCTTCAGTACATTGCAGGGAACTGGTTTGGCTAAGTAAGAGTTCTCCTTACGATGACTTTGCCAACTAAGGTCGCCTTGTAGGCATGCGAAGACTTAAAACCTTTGTTAGTTTGTTAGTTACTTTCTGGGAAAATATGCAAATAAGTTTTCCAAGATGGGATAAAGCCTGTACGTTATATGGAAGAGATGAAATTTCATTTTTGATTATTCTATATGGGAAAAGCTGGTGACCAGGGATATGCTGGAAGTTGTACTTGTCTCCTTGTGTCCCAGTCCCTAACTAGCCCATATTTTAAGCCTGGATGTGCTGAAAGTTGTAGTTTTCAGCTTGTAGCCTCCTCCCTTAAAAGGCCTCTGAGATCCCTGGTTTAGTTTATGCCACCCATATAAAGACACCAGGTTCTTCTCATCTGGTATATAAGCAAGAATCTAGTGTTTTGGATTACACACCCAAACTCATGTACCACTCTGAATGTATTGATCCTTCTGTTCCAAATCAGATAATTATATATGCATGGAAGTAATCACACAGACACACTCGGTCTCCAAGTAAGATTCTCTCATTAATTATTGAACTACAGATGTTTTTTTCTAGCTTAAGGAGGAGTAGCCCCCCATGTAATACAATTGATATATTGACATATACGCGTTTCAGGCTTTTAAGACATCCTTACTCATGGCCATGAGTCGGGTTTTCCGATGGCCTCTCCCCCCCCAAATAGCATCGAATGCATGCACGGGGCACATTTACTAAGGGCCCGAATCGCTCTTTTTTGTCGGGTTTCCCGTAAATTACCGGTTTGCACCAAACCTGATGAAAAAGAGCGATTCGGGCCCTTAGTAACCGTGCCCCATTGTCTTTTATAATCTTATATATTCATAGAAAAAGGTGAGATGCTGCTAATACCTCCCCACCATTGAAGAAGTACACCCATGAGGAAGAGGTTGTCTTCGTTTTCAGCTGGTGGCACCCTAGAAACCATAAAAATTAGTCCTGTGACTAGAAATAAGCAGACCTGATGGTCAGGTTCAGGTGTCTGACACGGGTTCGGCCCTCTGCCCAATCATAGCCATGCTAGTTGTTAGGGGCATCAATTTGCTGGATAAGCTGTTTGGCCAGCAATATGTCCAGGTCAGGATGCCAAGCTCAAACCCAACCATCGGGTCTGGTAATCTCTACCTGTGACACTTCCTGCCCAGTAGGACTGTCTCCTCTCAAACAGGAGATGTAACCCATCAAGGCTACTCATAAGCACAGATTACGGTTCTGGTAGTACAGCCAACACAGGGACCACCAGTGCTCCAAAAGGCATGAGTTTACGTTGCAATGAAGGGCATGGTTTTGTCTTGTGGTGATGTCTGTTGGCATTGGGAATCTTCCGGGCAATGCTACTTGAGAATGGTACACCAATGGTATGCCAATTAGCAATGGTATTACAGCTCTCTCTATAATGCCCCCTATTGGTAACTACCGGGTAAGTCAATATCCAATACATTAAAGAGCCAGAAAACTTGCGTAGGATATGATCCAAACCTTAGTGTTTGTTCCCTATGCAAATAGCCGAGACCTTAGGCTTAAAAAATATCTTTATATCTTGTGTTACCATCATACTACTATCCCATCTGTCATCCCAATTGGATATACTGTGTGACCGGAACAGGACTGTCACATATAAGATATAATGTAAAATGTATATAGGACAGATCCATGCCGCGGCAGCCGCGCCAGAACTCTGCATTACTTTTGGGCAACTTTACTAATGGTATATATCAGATGAAAACCTTCCTATCATTTAGTTGTAATGTTCTCCGACCTTGTGTGATGCGCCAGTTCCGGAGAGCTGCCAGCTTACTGTTGCAGAATATCCCAGCATTATTACATTTCTCCAGGGAATGCTCCAGCGTCGTACCTAAACAGACCGGCCTGAACATTGACAGATATAGATACTGTGCTCACGCACGCTCCTCTGCTACTTTACAGTAATTTAAATTCATTTTGCATCTGCCTGAACGATGGCTGTCATTGCAACATATGTTCCTCCCAGTGGTTGTTAGACAAGGAGAAGCCTCACTGTCAAGGTACAGGAATCATCCAGAAGCTGGAAACAAAACGACAAAAAACAATCCA